>JAAXCT010002227.1:0-87216 GCA_012490785.1 Eragrostis nindensis
AAGTATGTAATTAAGAGCTGGTATTCAATGCCTTGTCCTGAGGGTGGTAGGGGGGTATTTATAGGCTGATACACCCCTACAACCCTAGAATTGCAAGTACTATATTGCCCTTCCTCCAGGGCACTATGGTCATTTCCTTATTACAAGGTGGGATTCCCTAACCCTAGTGGGCCAGAGGCCAATGTACATGAGCCTATCCTATACTATATATCATCTTGGGCCTAGATGGGCTTCATGGCAGGCCAGGCCTTTGGGCCAGGGGGAGGGGACACAGTGGGCCTCCCCCAACAGCTAGCCCCACACAGTCGAGATCCACCTTCGGTAGGGCCGAAACTGTGTCCATCCGGAGGTCCGCCCGTCGTCCCCTCTTTCGGCGCTCCGAAGGTCTGGTCTGCTTCGGCTGCGGAAGGAATGCCTTAATGCTTCCGAAGGTCGCGACTCCGAAGGGGCGCCACCGAAGGTGCAGCAGTCTCCGAAGGTTGACGTCCGGAAGTACGGTGATCGCCGAGGGTTGGCTCGACGTCCCGGAAGTAGCTGCCAGCTACGGCGTCGTGGTCGCCGACGGGGCGTGGTCGCCGGAGGTTGTCATCGATGTCCCGGAGGTAGCTGCCGGCAAAGGCGCCGTGTTCGCCGAAGGGGCATGGTCGCCGAAAGTTGTCGTCGATGGCCCGGAAGTAACTGCCGGCTGTGGCGCCGTGATCGCCGAAGGGGGCATGGTGCCCGAAAGTGCGCGGTGCCGCAAGGTCAGACACGTGTCGAAGGTGTCTTTAATGCTTGGCGCAAATTGCGGAGCGATGACATCTCGTTTACTGGGACGCGAACGGCGCGAATCGCGATGCGACGCCGTTTCGTTTGACGGGACGCGTCTGGTTGCATGGCGTGATCTGCGGCCGTTGGTCCCTCATCGGACGGTCAGGGCCGATTCGCTGGGGCTATATATTTACCGCACAGGGCGCTAGGGTTTTCACCCCGCCGCAGATTTCGGATTTCACTTTCACCTACGCCGCAGCCGCTTGGTTAGCTTGCTTCGGCATTCTCGCTGTTTCCGCTCGCTTCGTTGCTTTAGCTCGTTGCTTCGAAGTAGTCGTCCTGGCTTCGGAGATGGCTCAGAAGGGAAAGACCAGCGCTTCGCAGCGCGTCCGCATCGACGACCGCTTCCCTGCGTCGCCGTTCCTCGACTGGAGCACGGTGGACGCAAAGGCGCTGGACGAGATGGCCACCAACAGGCTCCTGGATCGGAGCCGGGCCGAGGCGCCAAGGAGGGAAGAGACGACCCCTAGTCCGAAGGACGGGTACATTGTTCTGTACCGGCGGTTCTTCGAGGCCGGGTTTCGGATGCCGTGCTCCCCCTTCGTGGCGGAGGTGTTGGATCTTTTCGGCCTCGAGATCCAGCAGCTCACCGTCAACGCGCTCGTGCGGCTCGGCATCTTCGAGTGGGCATTTTGGCTGGAGGGGTCTCGGCCGCATGCTGGTGCCTTCGCGGCGACGCACTACGCGCACGCCGTGAAAAAGATCTTCGAGCTGGACGGGAAGGACGTCGTCGGGTCCATGGGGGTTATCTCCTTCGTCCCCCGCCCCGAAGCCGTCGTTCCGGCGAAGGCGTACAAGCTGCACCGGGGACGTTGGACGACCGGGTGGTTTTACTATCGCGTCGAGGACGATTGCCCACTTCGGTCGACGATGTCGGAGGTACTGTTCCATCGGTATCCGACGGTGCAATTGGACGGGACCGGCGAGTCCCGGGTGCAGTTGTTGGCGACCGTGGCGCGGAAGCTCTCGATGCGCGACCTCTGCGAGGAGTTCGTCGCGGCGGGGGTGTGGCCTCTGCTTCGTAACTGGGAGCAGAGGTTCGTTGTTGAAGTTCCGGGCGCAGACCCGGAGGTCCACTTGAAGCCCGAGAACTTTCCCGGTATGTTTGCTTCGGTGAACACTTCCCTTCGGTTGTTTGCCGTAGTTTGACGATGTGGTTTGTGCAGCTATGACACTGAAGGAGGTGGAGGACGGTGCCGCTGAGATTCTCAGCCCCTTCCTTCCGGACGAGGCTTCGCGTCGTGCGAAGCTTGTTGAGGGTGCCCGCATCAATCGGGTGCTCTCCATCAAGTATCCGGGGCTTGAGCTGCCGGAGCGAGAGGTGGTCGTCGCTGCCAGCGGTGAGGGGGAAGATGAGGAGGCCGAAAGCGAAGCTCCTTTGGCTCCGGAGAGCGCTGTCCCGGCTAGCTCGAAACGCGCTGCTGGGGATACCAGCAGGCCGGCGCCGAAGAGGCCTCGGCCTGCCGAAGCGCGTGTGGAGAGATCTACCTCCCGGGCCGGGGCTTCGAGTGCCGCCGGGGACTTGGGGTACGGCACCGACCTGGAGGAGTTGACCGACGACGCGGCTCGAGTGGCGATTGCCGCAGCGACGGCTCCGCGCGTGGCCAAGGTGGTGAATCTGGAATCCGACGATGAAGACGTCGGGTTTTTTGGGATGCCTTCCTTCGCGGCTGACGTCGAGGGGACGATGGAGCCGGTCCTTCGGTCTCCCGGTATCGTTTTCTCTTCCCATCACTCTTGCTTTGCTGGTTGTGGAAGTCCCACTAACTCTGTTGCTCTAGCGGAAGGCGCTCGCGTCGAAAAGGAAATCTCCGAGGAAGAGCCTTCCGGAGGAGAGAAGGGGACGGCCGACCCGGGGCCCAGTCACGGCCAGGGGAAGGGATACTTCGGGCGGTCGCCCATCGAAGCGGCCGGAGCTGCGGAGGGGTTGGAGTCCCGTCTCGACTGGAGTGACTTCGTGGACCGTCCGGAGGCCGCCGAAGTCCTTCGGAGGGTCTATGACTTCAACGGGCTCGGTGAGCTGGAGGATGCCATGGAGGAAGTTGCTCCGGAGGACGCTGCGGCAGCTCTCTCCGGACTGACGATCAATGTTTGTACTTGTGCGAAGGCGCTCAAGGTTTGTTTCGATCTACGTGCTTTAGATGACCTGTTTCGTTTCTTCGGCAGGCGGCGGTGCTTGCTCGACATCTGCAGGCGTCGCTCGAAGGTTTCGACCTTGCGCGGCTCTGGGCGCGTGTCGAAGCCGCGGAGGGAGCTGCCGAAACGGCACAGAAGGGACGACAGGCGGCGGAGCAGGGTCGTGACGCTCTGGCTTCTGAGCTGGAGAAGGCCTTGGCGGCGAACAAGACGGCTTCCGATGCCTTGACGTCGGCGAAGGAGGTCTCCAAGAAGGCGTGGAAAGAGCTGGAGAACTTGAAGATCTTCTTCGAGGCTCTGACCCGCGCGAAGGAGGCCACTGAGAAGGAGCTGTCGGAGACTCAGGCGCTGCTGCACGGGGCCAAGGCACAAAGGGACGAAGATGCCGCTGCAGCGTGGCAGGCGCTTGGGGACTTCAATAGCCTGCTGGAAGGGTTGGGCGTCGAAGTGCAGCCGATGAAGCACGCCGCCGATGACCTTGGTGGGAGCATCAGGCGCCTTGTGCGTTCCGTGAAGTTGGCCTTCCGGGCCATGAAGGCCTTCGGCACTTTCTGCGCCGAGACCGCCTGGACAGCGGCCTTCGGTTCCCTCGTGCAGGTGGGCTGCACTCACCTTCCCGCTGCTGCTTCCGCTTCGCCGCAGCTGGCGGAGATGGCGGCTGGGGATGGTGGCCGATTTCGGGAGCTGGCCTCGAAGGTGCGGAGCTTCAGGAACCAGCTCGGCCAACACTTCTGGTTGGTGGTGGGTGAGAGACTGGCTCGCCAGTCTGCTCTCGCTGCTGCGGCATCTCGGAAGTCGAAGCCCGGAAGCAGCGCCTCCGTTCCTGCTCCGCCTCCAGCTGCCGCTTCCGCCGTGGTGACGCCTCCGTCGGGCGAGATCCCTGCAGGGGCCGGGAGCGCCAGCACCTTTGTAGGTAGCGGGGGTGGAGGCTCGGTGGCGGCCCAGGGCAATGTCACGGAAGTTGACTCATCGGCCCAGCCTCCCCCTCAGGTGTGAGTCTTTCGCAGGCTTCGTGCCATGCTTTTGGTGTGCATAGCTTGTACTAGGTGCCCTTCGGGCTATTTAAATGGAACTGTTCCTCCATGGTGTTTATGCGCTTCCATTGCGACTTATAGGTTTCGAGTGAGGCCGAAGGCAATCCTGCCTTAATGTGCCTCGACGTCATTCCGGAGAGCATCCTGATTCCGGCCGGGAGTCCGTCCGCTCCGGAGGGTCGGGCGTACTATGTGAAGGGCACGCAGTGGCGCCGTTAGCTTCGGCGCAATCAAGGGGGGTCCTTCGGGGACTTCTTCCGGGATTTGCGCCTCCGGAACTCACGGTTGATGTCACAGGTACCGAGAGTCCCTTCCGAAGCTTTGCTTGAGGGGCGGGTCCGTCGCGAAGCGCATTGTTTGGACTTAGCGCTGAACCCTCCTCTTCTTGTTGCTCCGAAGGCAGAGGTGGTTGACGTGTCGAGCGATGACGAAGACGCCACCGCCGAGGTGGACTTGGAGCGGTTGCAGGCTGATGTTGCTTCCGCGTCGACTCCGTCGGACTTCGCTTCGCTCCGGCGCACTCTGGCGCGGGCCCGGGAGGAAATAGCTAAGGCCGAGGCATCGTTAGGGATGCGCTCCGGTAGCAGGCTGTAGGGTGGGCCTTCGGGCCCTGTTTCGAGGTGCCGACTGATCGGTATTGTAACCAGCGTCGAGCTATTCGGCTCGACATATGATAAATCGGAGGCTCTCTCGAGCGTGTTATCTGTTTCTTAATATAATTGGTGTCGTCCGCTGCTCGCTTGTCATAGTAGAACGAGAATTAGTTGGAGTCGAGGATAGCTTCGAAGGGTCGTCGTTCTGCTTTCGGCGAGGGCGAGTTTGTTTCGCGCGTCGTCCCCCCTTTACTCGTCGGGAGTGGAACGAAGATTTGTTGAAGTCGAGGATAGCTTCGAAGGGGCTCCGTCGCTCTACTTTCGGCGAGGAAGTAAGCTCGTTTCGAGCGTCGTCCCCCCTTACTCGTCGGGAGTGGAACGAAGATCTGTGGAAGTCGAGGATAGCCTCGAAGGGACTCCGTCGCTCTACTTTCGGCGAGGAAGTAAGCTCGTTTCGAGCGTCGTCCCCCCCTTTACTCGTCGGGAGTGGAACGAAGATCTGTTAAGTCGGAGGCGTCCCCCCTTTGACTTAGTTTAGTTCGTGCACGTTTTGCAGGGTCATTAACGAATGCCCCGCCTTCGACTATTACCGATGGGAGTTCCGGTTCGTTATGTCGGCATCGATTTCCCCTTAGGGTTCAGAATCTAGGACTTATGTGTGCCTAGCTTCAGCCTGTTCCGGCGTTTGCCTCCGGCTCCCGGCTGGGTTTCTTTGTAATTAGGCACCGAAAGAGGATTTCTCATTTCATTCATCGGTACCGGTTACATGGCACCTTGGGGAATGCAGCTATGGGGATCATCGTCACCCTACTGCCGAAAGGAAGAAGAACACACCGAAACAAGATACAGGTACTTGTAGCGCGCAGGCTACGCGGCTTCGAAGGCCGGCGGATGCTAAGTCCTTAGACATAGTATCGGCGAAGGGCATCAGCGTTCCATGTCCACGGAAGCGGTGTACCGTCGAGCTCCATCAGATGAAATGCCCCGGGGCGAATTGAGTTGTTGATGATGAAGGGCCCTTCCCACTTGCTGTTAAGCTTGCCGACAGATGTCGGGTGGATGTTCTGCTTGAGGACGAGGTCGCCCGGAACGAAGTGTCGAGGGTTGACCCTCTGGTTATACGAGTTCTCCACCGAAGCCATGTACCGCTTCAAGTTGGCTACTGCTTGGAGTCTGGTTTCTTCGAGGAGGTCTTTGGACACGTCCTCGTCGTTGGCGAGCGGCGACGTGATACGAAGTGAGCCGTTCTGCACTTCCTCCGGGGTGACTGCTTCAGCGCCGAACAGGAGACGGAACGGCGAGAACCCCGTCGGCCGTGACTTAGTTGTGCGAAGCGACCACAGCACATTGGGCAATTGCTCCGCCCACTTCCCCTTCGGCAGGCTGAGGAGACATTTTTTGATACCATCGAAAACGGTGCCGTTGGCTTTCTCCACCGCTCCGTTGGCTCTCGGGTGGGTGACAGAGACGAAGCACTCCCGGACGCCTATGGAGAGGCAGTATTCTTTGAAGAGGTGGGACTCGAATTGGGAGCCATTGTCCACAGTGATGTGCATCGGCACCCCGAAGCGGCAGACGATGTTCTTCCAGAAGAACTTGCGGACGGACCGCGCCGTGATGTTGGCGAGGGGCTCGGCTTCGATCCACTTGGAGAAGTACTCGTAGCCCACCACCGCCCATTTGAGGTTGCCGGGGGCGGTGGGAAGGGGGCCGACGATGTCGATGCCCCATCGGGCGAGAGGCCAGACCGGAGGGATTGGCTGGAGCGGGGTGGCTGGGCGATGTGATTGTCTTCCCATCCACTGGCAGCTGGGACAGGTGCGGACGAGCTCTTCGGCGTCGCGGGCTGCAGTAGGCCAGTAGAACCCTTGCCGGAACGCCTTGGCAACGAGGGCCCGGGGTGCGAGGTGCGACGAGCACAGCCCCTCGTGGATGTCTCGGAGGAGCGCCTTGCCTTCGTCGAACGAAAGGCAACGCAGGAGTGGCTCCGTAACGCCCTTCTTGTACAGGACGTTGTTGAAGATGATGTAGCTTCGGGTGCGCAGCTTGACCCTCTTCTCTTCGACCGGATCATCGACGCAGTACCGCCCCTCGAGCTGTGCTCGAATCGGGGCGCGCCAGTCTTCACCGCTTAGGATCATGACCGACGCCGGCTTCTTCGGGGGCGAAGGATGCTTCCGATAACGCCTCGTGGAAGACGTCGAGAGGCATCGGGAGCTGATTCGCCGCTGCTTTAGCCAAGGTATCAGCCTCCTGATTGTGTACCCTCGAGATACTCTTCACGTCGAAGCCGGAGAAGTGCTTCTCCATGCTTCGGACGACCTTGAGGTAGTTTGCCATCTCCGGGTCTCGAGCCGTGTACTCCTTCAAGACTTGCTCGGAGATGAGCTGGGAGTCAGTGTAGATGATGACTCTTTGGGCGCCGAGTGCCCGGAGCTGGCGGAGGCCGAGGAGGACGCCCTCGTACTCTGCTGCATTGTTTGTTGTTGGAAATGCAAGCGAGGCCGAGTACCGAAGCTTCTGGTTGCTCGGCGAAGTGATGACAGTAGCGCATCCCGCTCCGGAGGAGCCCCAAGCCCCATCGACATGCACCGTCCAGAGCGGCTCCTGGGGCAGCTTCTCCGGAATTGGAGCGGGTGTCCACTCGGCGATGAAGTCGGCGATGATGCCGGACTTGATGGCTTTACGGGCCACAAACTTGATGTCGAAGGCTGCGAGCTCGAAGGCCCATTTGGCCATGCTGTCGGACGCGTTCCTGTTGCCGAGGACGTCCTTCAATGGGAACGAGGTGGGCACCATGATCTCGTGGCCTTCGAAGTATCGGCGCAGCTTTCGTGATGCCATCAGCACAGCGAAGGCCAGCTTGGTGACGACATTGTAGTTGAGTCGGGCTCCGGAGAGTGCTTCCGGCACGTAGTATATGGGCTGCTGCACCAGCTTGTCTCCAACGTGGACTTCGTGCACGAGGACCGCGCTGATTGCTGCCGGAGCGGTCGACACGTACAGTAGGAGTGGCGCCTTCGGAGGCGGAGGGCGAAGCGTGGTCGCCTTGACCAGGTAGGACTTGATCTCTTCGAATGCTTTATCTTGCTCGTCCCCCCAACGCATCGGGCCGGAGCCCCGCAGGCATTGGTAGAAGGGGAGGCACTTTTCTGCAGCGCGGGAAATGAACCTCCCGAGAGCAGCGAGTCTGCCGGTGAAGCGTTGTAGCTCCTTGGTGGTCTTGGGCGGCTCCATGTCGGTGATGGCCTTGATCTTCTCCGGGTTCGGGTCGATGCCTCGCTTGGAGACGAGGAAGCCGAGGAGTTTGCTGGCACGCACGCCGAAGGTGCATTTCGCCGGGTTCAGCTTGAAACCCACCTTGCGCAGGTTCGCGAAGGTTTCGGCTAAGTCGCCGAGGTGGCCGGCGTCGGAGGTGCTTTTGGTGACGACGTCGTCGATGTAGGCGGCGGCGTTTCGGTTGAGCTGGTCCCCGAGGGTCTTCTGTATTGCCCTGGAGAAGGTTGCTCCAGCATTCTTAAGGCCGAAAGGCATGCGGACGTAGCAGTAGGTCCCATCGTCTGTCTTGAACGCCGTCTTCTCTTCGTCTTCGGGGGCCATCCATATCTGGTGGTACCCGGAGTAGGCGTCGAGGAAGCTCATTAGCTCGCACCCGGCCGTGGAGTCGACCAGCTCGTCGATGCGAGCCAAGGGGAAGTCGTCCTTCGGGCATGCCTTGTTGAGGGTGGTGTAGTCGATACACATCCGCCACTGGCCGGTGTGTTTCTTGACGAGGACCGGGTTCGCGAGCCAGGTGGACTTGTTCACCTCTCGGATGACTTGTGCATCCTTGAGTTTCTGGATCTCCGCCCGAAGCGCCACCTTCTTTTCCTCCGACCACTCCCAATTTCTTTGCTTGATGGGGGTCACCTTCGGGTCGATGTCGAGCTTGTGTTCGATGATGCTGCGGTCGACTCCGGAGAGCTCGCTGGTTGACCAAGCGAAGACGTCTTTGTTGTTCCGGAGGAGGTCGATGATGCTTGCTTCCAGTTCCGGCGGAAGCCCCTCGCCGATGAGGATGGCTTGGTCAGGGCGATCGGGAGACAAGACCACGCTCTTGACCTCACCGTCAACGCGCGCCTTCGGGGTTCCGGCCGGAGGTGTCGGTGTAGCTGCTTCGACCGTCTCGGGCTTCGGCTCGTGTCGGAGCGGGTGCACTTGCTTCTGGCCAAGTGTTTGGCCATGCTCGATGCGGCGGGCGGCGAGCTGATCACCGTAAACAGTGATGACGCCGTTCGGAGCCGGAATCTTCATGCAGAGGTAGCCGTGGTGGGTCACTGCGTTGAAGGCGTTGATGAGCCCCCTGCCGAAGATGGCGTTGTAGGCGTAAGGCATGTCGACGACGTCGAAGGAGATCAACTCAGTGCGGTGTCCCGCGGGCCCGGAGAAGGAGACTGCGATCTTTACGCTCCCGAGGGCGTGGATTGGCTCTCCCCCGAAGCCGACGAGGGGGCTGTCGGAGGGTTGGTTGAAGGCGTCGATAAAGATGATGTCAGCAGAGCTGCCGCCATCAATAAGCACACGACGGACCTCCGTCCCGCGCATGTTGGCATTGATCACGAAGGCGTCCTTGTGCGGGTACTCTATCGGGCGAAGGTCTGCCTGAGTGAAGGTGATCGGCACGTGCGACCAGCGGCATCGGGCCAATGGCGGATGAGCGGCCACATGGTTAACTCTCCGCACGTAGTCGCGACGCTGCCGCTTCGAAGCGTAGGGCTGGCTGGAGCCCCGGTGATGGCCAGGATGACGTTGTGGCCGGTTGGATGGTGTTCCGGAGGCAGGGGCAAGGCCTCGCCCGCTCCGGAAGCCCCATGTATGAGGTTGACTCCTCGCGCGGCGTCGGCGTCGTGGCGCTCCCTTGCTTCACGCAAGGCGGCGATTTGGGGGCACTGCTTCGACGTGTGACCCTGATTGACGCCGTGCACCTCGCAGTATGGGTCGCGAGAGCGCCGGAACGATTGTCCGTCCTCTGCGGGCTCCGGCTTCGGGAGTTGATGTTGTGGACCTCTCGGCGCTGGGAGCGGTGGCCTCGGCGGTCCTCCGGGGGATCGTCGCTTCGATCGCTGTGACGTTTCCCCCGGTCGTTCTTCTTTTGGCTTGCTCGCGCCTCCTTCTCGCGTCGGAAGTCTTCATCTGCACGTGCATGCGCTTCCAGGATTTGCAACAGGTGAGTGCAGGTCTTCGGCTCGGTCCTTCGGATCTCGGACTGTGCCGGGCACAGGCTCATGCCCTTGGTCACTGCTTCGATGATGATTGAATCTGGTACTCCTTCCACCTGGCACTTCAGATGGATGAAGCGCCGGGTGTAATCTTGCAGTGACTCGCCATCCTTCTGCTTGCATGCCTGAAGGTCTGCCGCCGTGACCTTCGCGGCGTAATTGCCTTGAAAGAGGATCTGGAGCTGATCCCGAAGCTGCTCCCATGAGTAAATGCTGTTCGCCGGTAGCTTGGTGTACCATGTCTTGGCGATCCCGCTCGAGGCGAGGACGAAGGCCTTGGCCTTGATGTCGTCGTCGCCCCCTGCTGACTCGATGGCGGTTTCGTAGCTCATGAAGAACTCGCGGGGGTCGGAGGTGCCGTCGAAGGTTGGCAGCTTCGCCGAGATGAACTTCCGGGGCCATGCCACCGATTGCAAGCGCGCGGAGAGAGGTTGGTTTGTATCGGAGGAGCTTGCGTGACGCTTGCTTCCGCTGGAGTGGGTGTGCCTCTCGTCGCGCTCCTGGCGGTGTTCCGGCGTCTCGGCCTCCCGGCGACCGGTGCGTCGCAGGGTGTTCAGTTGTGCTTGGAGGTGAACTTGCTGGCGACACGCGGCTTCGGCTCGAAGGCGATACGTGGCTTCGTCTCGATCAAGGTTCTCGAGGGCATGCTGCCTCAGCAGCCTTTCGTCGGCTTCGCGAGCTTCGCGGTTGTATGCCTCCTGGAGCTCCGCCAGGCGCTGCTCCTCGGCCACTGCTTCGGCGAGCCCCCTTTGGCTCCGCGCTTCGGCTTCGGCGTCCTTCGAGGTGGTTCCATCGTTTCATCTCGGCGCTCAACTTCGTCCGTGTCGATGTTTTCTTCGTCTTCGGAGGAGCCTTCGGCGCCTTCGGCCACTTCCTCGACTGCTGGAAGGTCAACGTTTGTTGTGTTGTTGGCCTCCGAAGGTGGTACCGCCGAGGTCGATGCCGAAGGGACAGTCGTCGGAAGCGTCGAGCCGCTGGGGAAGGTGCGGATTATCGTCAGCGGGTCGATGCCGTCGTCCGAAGCCGCGGACCGGGTCTTCCGGGCACCCCCTGCCGGAGGGTCAGTTTTTGATTTTTCAGTCCTCTTGGTCATCTCGTCGTGGCTTCTTGTTCGATCCCCACGACGGCGCCAACTGTTGTGGTTACGAGCCCACAATAGTAGAAGAGGGATCCTCCAAAGGTCTACCATAAGTGAGGGACCCCTGGAAGGACTAGGAAGGGACCAAACAAGAGCCAAGAGAAGTATGTAATTAAGAGCTGGTATTCAATGCCTTGTCCTGAGGGTGGTAGGGGGGTATTTATAGGCTGATACACCCCTACAACCCTAGAATTGCAAGTACCATATTTCCCTTCCTCCAGGGCACTATGGTCATTTTCTTATTACAAGGTGGGATTCCCTAACCCTAGTGGGCCAGAGGCCAATGTACATGGGCCTATCCTATACTATATATCATCTTGGGCCTAGATGGGCTTCATGGCAGGCCAGGCCTTTGGGTCAGGGGGAGGGGACACAGTGGGCCTCCCCCAACAAGTTCCTTTCCACTTCTGTTCTTGTTTTTGTTCATGCTTGTTTCTCCCTTGCACACACCTTGCATCTCTTCACTGATCCATATGAAAACGTCTGTCTAGCAGTTGCTTGAAGACGGAAAGGCAACTCACGGAGACCCTGATGACAAAACATATTTCCAGGAGTGGATGTCAGTGTGTGAAAAAAAATGGGTTCAAGAGTTGCATATATCATATGCTTCCAGGAGCAAGACATTAGTGTGTGAAATAATTTAGGTTCAAGAATTACATACACATAAGCCAAAAATGTCCGGGCATTATGACACAAAACTGCTACATACACTAGAAGATGACTACTGCTGTGCATAATACACAGATTTAACTGTAAAAGATTTGGACACATGCTTCCTGGTAACCCATCGATACTGAAGTGTACTCTGAATTCTGTCTGTGGAATGAACAGAGTTTTCTCACAGAACAACCATTATATAATTCAGTAAGCAACACACCATGTTGTCAGTAACTAACATTAACGCAATAACACAGTTAATTTTGCCTCCACATATAAGCGTGCCAATCTTCATAATAGATAAGCTATTTGCTTGCAGGATCCCACGATAATGACAACTTTTTGTTGACAGAAATATTTTGAAGAGTCTGTAAAAGCACCATCACTGACAAAATTCGAAAAAAGGGAGCAATGTGATTTCAGATGCTGCACATTTTTTAGCATGACTGATTTGTACTTGATAGTTGTACCTGTGAGCATGCGCACAAATGGTAGGAAATGCTCCTGAACGACGCTAGAAACAGACACTATGGATCTAAGGAGCTCAAGCTAGCATTCAGTTGATTTTTCAGAACTGCTAATCACCAAGATAGCAATTTCACGAAGCCACAACATGACACTCCAAGTCAAAAGGCCAAAAGGGCCCAGTGTAACAATAAAAATCTCCCTGAATGCTAGTCTACATGTACAATTGACGATTTCAGAGGTAGCATTTCACCGGTTTTGATGTCCAGAAAAGATCTCCCTAGCATAAACCCAAGATCAAAAACATGTACTACGTACATGTTTGTAATTGACAGTGGCAAACAAGTTTCATTCACTAACAAAAGTTCACTGGACTCGAAGAGCAGATATCGTAAAGCTAAAAGGATTTGCTTCACCACCTTATTCGAACGATGATTACATATTACTTTCATGCACTGATTAGTCGTATCGGAGAACAGTAACGTCGATCACAAGACAGTCAAACACAGATGACAGCCGGAATTTGAATACAGAACTGAACGCGAGGAGAAAGAGTTCAATACCTGTAGAAGGCTCATCACCAGCATCTTCTGCCTCCGGGAGGCCTGCATCCTGGACGCCGGCGGCTGAAGTTGGCGCATGTGGCGGAGGCTGCTGCATGAGGTAGGCTGGCGCGGTCGCAGCTGGCTCCGGGACCGCCGCCGTGACGCCGGTGCTGCTCCCGGCCACGTCGACCGCCGCCGTGCTGCTCCCTGGCACGTCGGCCGCGGGCTGCTCGACGGCCTCCGGAAGCACCCCGTCCGCCCACTGCTGGTCCATTGGCGTCTCGAAGTCGGTGACTCCGGCCAGCGAGTCGCCTACAGGCACCTGCTCTATCTCGAACGCGGCCTCCTCCCGGAAGGGCCCGTTCAACAGGCGCAGGGCCACCGTTGCCATGCGCACTCGCTCGTCCTCCTCCCGGCACGCCTCCAAATGCGGTTCCGCCCAACTGCCCCCTCCCGCCAGCCTTCCTCCCCCGAGCCCCTCCTCTAAGTCCGGCGACCATCCGGCGATCATGGAGCCCTCCCAACCCTGATTTCAGGATGCAAAATCACAGTGGATTGAATCATGGTAAATCCGGATTTTAAATTGCCGAAGTTGTTGGGATATGTGTGCCCATCCAGATTTTTTTTAACCGCAACCGTAACTAACTTGGCCCACCCGATCCTCGTGTAGTGGTGCTGTCATTCTTCTTGTTGGCCACGGACCTGAACGCGTCGATCACGTGCACTGCCTCAAGCAACCAACTCCTCCACCCAGATTGATCTATTACCCCTGGTAAGGTAAGCGATCATTGATCGATCTCTGAAGCTTTAGATGTCGTCGTCGTCGTCGGCGGAGGGTCCGGCCCCGCCGTGTGCTGGGTGCAAGCACCTCCGCCGGAGGTGCGTGCCGTACTGTGCGTTTGCGCCCTACTTCCCGCCGGAGCACGGGGACCAGTTCACCGCCGTGCACAAGGCCTTCGGCGCCAGCAACGTGGCCAAGCTGCTCGGCGAGGTGGCGCCGGCCGCCGGGGGAGCGCGCGGGCATCGTGGAGTCGCTGGTGTACGAGGCCAGGGCGCGCTTGCGGAACCCGTTCTTCGGCTGCGTCTCCTACATCAGCGCCCTCCAGCACATGCTCAAGCTGGGCAGGGGCGACGTCGCCGCCGCGCGCGGGGAGCTCGCCGAGCACGTTGGCCTCGCGGCCGCGTTCCGGCCGCTCGACGCGTCGCCGGAGGCGAGGCGGGTGGGGTGCCGCGGCTGGACGCCGCGCTGAGGTTCGCCACGGAGCAGGACGACGACAAGCGGGCCGTGGCCTTGGAGGCGAAGCGGAAGCAGGATCGCGCCGAGGCGTGGAAGAAGGCCGTCAAACGTGGGGAAACGATGTCCGCAGGGGACCAGCTGGCGATGCAGCACGGCCACCGCGCCGGGACGGGGCAGAGCTTCCCGGACGGGCAGCCACGCCAGCAGATGGCGGAGGCTTCGGACTCGGCGGCCGCGAGCGAGCAGGCGATGATGGCGCCGCAGGCCGCACAGCAGCAGTGCCATCACGTGACGGGGCTGGCATTCCCGGATGGGCAGATTGCGGAGGCGCAGACGTCGGCCGCCAGGGAGCAGCACATGCTCCTGGGACAGCTGCCTGGGGAGGTCGCCAGGAAGCAGGACATGATGATCCGGCAAAGGCTCTCGCCGCCAAGCAGAAGCACCGACACCCCGCGGAACACTACCACCAGGCGATGGGGCTCAATGCCACGCCGGCGGACGCCGAGATGTTGGCCACGGCAGCGGCCGCCAGCTGGGAGCAAGAGATGAAGATGCGAGCCATGCGGGGGGAGGACGAGCTGTACTACCACCCGGCGGTGCTAATGGGGCGCGAGCAGCTCGCCGCAGGGGAGGGCATCGGATGGGAGCAGGAGATGATGCTGCGGCAGGCCGCCGCGGCGGAACTCTCAAGACACCAGAACGTCGTGATGCTGCTGCAGCAGGACCAGTACGCCGCGATGGGGCTCGACGTCACGCCGGGGCAGCACGGCCACCCGCACCTGCACCAGCAAACGGTGCAGCAGCTGTCGGCCGCGGCGGAGGTAGCCAGGGAGCAGGGCTTGATGATGATGCAGCAGCAGCAGCAGGCCGCGGCCTACCCGCACGCCATGCCCGGGAACATGGCGTTCCAGCCGGCGGGTTCGCCCGCCGCTGAGGCATTCCTCGTCCAGCCGCAGCCGCAGCCGCAGACGGTGAATGTGCTTGGGATTCAGATGGACTCATCTCTGCCGCCGTCCTTGGAAAACAACGGCGGTGGCGATGACCAGCTCTCTCATCTTACAGCGTACTTTGGCATCCCTGGTCCAACCTCCCTTCTGATGGCAGCGATGATCCTTCTTAAGGTATACCAGCTTCTGGTTATCCTCATTTGGCAACTCTTGATTTCGGAACAGGATTAGATTTGTCTTCTGACGTTCTCCTTCTCTAATATAAGATGACTAATTAAAGCATGAATTACTCCTACGTACTCGAGTATCTTTATCAACCCGAAATAATGCAAAGGGAGCTAGTGTTTACGGAGTAGTAAGAACGTTCCACTGAGTGCTTTGTGTTAATACCGACAGTCCCTTCACTGGAGTAATTAATACTGACAGATACAGCTTCTTACTGGACTGCATCAGGTGTAGTATCAAATGTAGAAAATCATATATTACTTTTAGTGTTATAAATGGTGTGAAGTGAGCTTGGTTACACATAAAAGGGCGATAACAAGTGTGGTATCTTGGACTCCTTATTGGGCACTGAAGTCCAAGAAACACTGAAATGAAAACGCCATGTGTGCATGTAGAATGAATGGAAATTCAGTGCCACTCTATTGCCAGAGTAACACCATGTTGAATTGCACTCGTATTGGTATCAAGTTTTGACTTGATGAATGGCTATATCAAAGGATTAATTGACATGCTAGTATACCGGCATGGAAATAAATTGGTTTCAGTTGCAAAAAACAAAGAAAATAAATTAGTTTCAGCTGCAAGAATAAAATAAAAAATAAATTAGTTGAGCTGTTGGATTGATATAATCTTAATTTGTTCCAAGCAGATAATGCAGTATTTTCCATAAATCTTTTTCTGGGATAGTTCTTGCGGTGCCATTAATTAGTCCGTTTTCTTTTTGATGTTTTCACTAAATTGAAATGTGTTGTTGACTACTGATAACGCCTGATAATTGGCTTCTCTGTTTTCGATAGGTGAGAGAAAGACATTGTTATGGACATTTGCAGTTTGGCTTCAGCAGGCAGCAAGGGTCGAGATGGGATCGGCAAATATAGCAAAACGGAGTAAAAAAAACAAGTTTGAGTCCGACTCGCTAGCCCGACACAATTTATTTATGTCATAGAAATAAAACAAAGGAGTCCGACTCCGAGTAGACCAGTTGAATAGAATCGTACGAACCCGATCCAATTTCCAACCTTCTCAATGCACACACATATATATGGAAATAAAACCATCGAGGGCCGGCAGCGCAGCCCCGCAGGAGCGATGGAAATCGACGACCTAATCGACGACCTCGTGGAGTTGATCCTCCTGCGCATCCCTTGCCGCGCCGGCCTCGTCCGATCCGCAGCCACATGCAAGCGGTGGCGCCGCCTGATCGCCGGCGCCGGCTTCCTCCGCCGCTTCTGCTCCGTCCACGGGCCGCCGCAAGTAGTCGGGCACTACTACGTGAATTCTTTTCTTGCCGCGTTCTTATACACCCCGCCGACGCTGCTGCCGAGAGAGATAGCCATCGACGTCGGATCCAAAGTCCTCAGTATGTTTCACTTCGACCTGCCTTATCCGACGCTCACCGACAGCCGTGGTGGCCTCGTCGCCGGCTTGCTCCACAAGAATAAGAGCAGCATTGTCGTGTTCAGTCCCTGGATTAAACAGCACAAGGAGCTGCAACCCCCGCTGTGTCGACGTCGTAAAATCTATGCCTGCCTGGCGCCTTCCTGCTCGACGTCGACGAGGACACGGCCATGACCATGTCCCACTTCAAGGTTCTATGCGTGCATATTTTGTGCCAGGAGGATGACAGCAAGAAAACTGTCGAGGCACATGTGTATTCGGCAAGAGACGGCGGCTGGCTCCAGTTGAGCACCACGGCCGTCGACGACGATATGGCCAAGCCCTTGGTGTTCCTGGGGCGCGCCGGCGGCTCGCTCTTCTGGTTCAGCCGCATTAATGGTGCGGTGTTCCACCTCAATGAGGTCACAGGCACGTTCGCCTCCTTAACGCTGCCGAGGGCACCACCAACTGCTGATCAACGAGGTTACAGCAAGTCCAACCTCCGGGTTTTCGGCGCCGGCGACGGCAGCACAGCAGTGCGGCTAGTCCGCATCGTTGGCGACGTCCTCGACGTTTTCCGGCCCAACAACAACAACAACGACGTTGCTGCGTGCGTGTTGGAGACAAGACTTCACCTGTCTCAGCTGCTTGGCGCCATGGAGACATCATGGCGTTTTGTGGACGGCCTGGACGAGGCTGCTGATCGTGTCTTCGTGATATCTTCGCCGCGGGATCGGATGTTCATCGTCGACGTCGACAACATGACGAAGCTGCTGCTGGTGCCAACGCAGGATAAGATCAGTCGGGTGCCAGATGGCCCGATTGGACGATCCTCCCGTACGAGTTCCCATGGCCACCCATCATCCTGTAATTAATCGTGAATCCGGAATCATATGCCCCGCAGATGGCGTACGAGACGTCTAATGTCAGTGACACAGTGCACAGTCCATCGTCCGAATCATTACGTTCAATAGATGATCCACTATATTATTGACCATCGTGCATGATGTGACTCAAAGTAGATCAGAACTAAGATCGACTCCATTATATTGCCAGTGGCAAAGCTAGAGCTCCCGAGTGCACATTCACATACATATGATGTAATTGTTCATGTAATATTGATATATATGCTTACCAAAATACATGATGTCATAATTCAATTTATAATACAATAAAACTAGCAAAAATGCACCGTACTTGACGACCTAATTAAAAAAAAAGAGTTAAGGAACACCACTTCAGAATTTTGAACTTGAAATTGAACAGACATATACATTACCTTCTAATATTTACGTGCTGCCATGGCCTTGAATCAACGAATCACAACAATCATTTGTAATTTTCTTCATTTCTGGCTTCTCTACGTAGCAAATAAGGCTATGACTCATGTATTTATCGCCAATACGATTCCTCAAGTATGTTTTAACAAGTTTCATGGCTGAGAAGATCATCTCAACAAGTACTAGCTTTATAAGCCGATAACCAAAGGATAGCACTTGTGTTTACTTGTCTGTACCATTTTTTGACAAAGCTCAGCAATGGTGTCTAAGTTGGAGAATCCGTCATCTTCCCACACATCAGCAATGTAAAGGGAAAGAATATGGTTGGAGAAATTGAATTAAAAGCACAACTGAGAACGAAATTAGATTCTATTTCAGAATTGCAGTCAAGCGAGGAGGAGCAGAGGGAAAAAAAAAAACTCACCAAGTACACGAGCAGGAGAAGGAGCAGCCAGTTACTGGGAGCAGGAGTGCCTTCATGCCGAGATGGACTGTGGATGGCGATCGCTGCCTCTGCAGCGAGGTGGGCGAGCGATTCTTGCCGGCGTCGTCGTCCGCATAAAACTCCTTGTGCGGCAGCTGTGGTTGTCGGCGAGGCTTCCAGTGGAAGCCAAACATATATACAGAAAAGCACAAATAGAGGCCATCTGGGCGTTCACTGCTTACTAGCTGGGCTCCCCACTCCAGGATATTTGGGCCGTGGGCAGTTGGGTCATAGAAGCTGACTTTGTGGTGCCTGGACTGGGCTGATTGTGAGGCCTGCAGGCTACAGTGGTGCACGTTTTTCCTACAAGATGGTGCGACTGAGGTAAAAAAAAAAAATGATAACTAATTCACTTATACTCCAACAATAACAACTGATTTTAGACCTGCGCCATGGTGCCTGTGCACCAGGGATCCTTCACGTAGCCTCGCCACTGCCCATTGCATTTCCTGGTCATGCTGATTTTAGAACTAGTCTATTGGGTGGGGTATTCCTCGCTGTCTATTTAGTAGTAGTAAATTTATGCTAGCTGCCTGCCGGTAATGGTCAGAGCTTGAACCCTAATATATTACATCAGTGCTGCATATATTCTCTGTACAATTTAGACATGACACCTCTGTTGTTACCCCAGTGATAACTATATTTACATCAGTAATATCTATATTTATTTTCTTTTCTTTCTCATCAGCCTTGACATATATATATTGGTTGTGTACACTAGTGGTGACCCGCCCGCCAAGCGCGCCGCCTCATAAAGAATGCGCAGAGTTCTTTGTTGGAGAGATCACGTAGTGCAATTGTTGTCTTTGTTTAGCGCGTTGGGCCTAGCCGCCTATACAAAGTCAGCGTGATGGGCTTTTTGCTGATTAAGCAGCAACTTGGTAGGAGTTGGATAAGCCGACAAAAGAAAGCTAGTCTTGTCCAAACCGGAGAACTAAAGATCCTATATTTGGGATGATACATCACTTTGCTATAGAACTTTGTTACAAACTAACTGAAAACAAAGTATTGTGTATGTAGATCTTGTTGGTATGGTCGTACTACAGTAGCCTTTGGAGGCTATACACATGCATTCTGAAGTTCCTGGCGTTCCCAGGAAGAGGTTGTTGTTCGATGTCACAGATAAGGATGGAAGAGGTTATACGTTAGATTTACAGATAACACGAACGAACGGCACTGGAATACATAAACAGGGATAAAGTGTTTGTAACATAGGTTCATGAGGAAGCTACCGCAAAGGTGACTATCAGTCCACAGGTGGTGTACATAATAACCATATAAGGATACAAGATACAATTGCTACAGCCTCTACACAAACACATGGATATATAGAAGAGGAAGCTGTTATAGTCGCTTCAAAAGGAACAAATCTTTGTGGAAGCTGCCAGTTGCAATGGAGTGTCATGGCACACAGGAATCTACCAGCCTGTCAAATGCAAAGATTATAGGACTCATGTGTTTCAACCTGAAAGACAACAAAAGGAATTGAGCAATATCCATACCTTTTAGGTTCGCGGTCGGTGTCGTACGTAGTCATAATCAGATTCAGGATCCACAGGGTGTTGTGGGCTCGCCTATTAATTCTTCAGCCTGCTTCACCTCAAACCTGATCAGGTAAATGGAGAAGTTATTTCTGCAGCCACCATAGTCATGAAGAACGGCACGGAGCCGATCGAAGTACTTCGGCTCTGGTATATATGTAATTGAAGCCAAGGCATGTATCTAGTATATCTAGGTTCATTGAAAACCTACACACCAAATGTTACGATAATTGACATGTACTCATGCATAGAAATTCAAAGGTATAAAACATATCTCAAAATCTGTTTACAAAACAGTAGAACAATACAAACAGCGAATGAACCTTTTGTAAAGTTTAGGCTTTCAAATGAAAAGATGAAAATGGTCCCACATGCTACTTAATCAAAAGAGGCAACACCAGTAAGATTTACCAATGTTCTTGATGCAGAGGTACTCATTTTATGTAGGAAGACACCAAAACTCTCTGAGTCCAACAATTACCAATTCGGCCTTGCTTACCGCAAGATCAAATAGTTTCATGAACATATGGACACATGGCGACAATGTATATGACACTTGCTTCCCTCAAGTAACCATTATGAGGTGGCTGGTAATTATCGACTCCATTATACATTCAGCTATCAACTTATCAATATTCTATTACATGGGTAGATGCCATAACGTGTTTCATCTGTGAGATGCAGAGTCATATTCTATTGAAGTTCAGCTAAACTAATCAAGTGCTCATATATATATTGACTGCCACAAATATAGGGTACCTTGGAATGGAAGGCAGCTGGCCGATTTACTATCAAATAAACATTGTGAATGTGGGGCTTTGAAACGCGAATCTTAGAATGGAAAGCAGCCATTCTAAGATAGCATAGCTCAGTTGGTAAGGTCTCTAGTTATGAAGCCTATCCATCTGGGTTCAACTACTAGACTTGGCATGAGTGTTGTACATTTACGGCTAATTATTCTTTCAGTGGGAGGCGACGACCCCGTCGACAGTGAGGCGCTTGTGGTGACTTCGTGAATTTCAAGATCAGCCGGTTTAGTCCTTCGGTTCATAGGGGTAGGATGTGCGTATATCCCTTCATAAAGGTGAGTATGCATGCGTATATATAAACATTTGCGTCTGTGTTTCATCAAAAAAAAGAAAGAAAAGAAATGGACGGACCGATTTTGAATTGTAACATCGACTGGCCAACATTTGAGTGCATCTCTTCCACTTGGAACAAGTGAGTTTAGGGCTTCTTTGGGACCGTTCCACTTAATCAAATTCGGCTCCATTTTATGTTTTTGTAGCCAAACACGCGTAGCTCCATTGGCTCCGCTCAACAAAATTCATGAATTTGCACACGGTGAATTTTACCCGGTTCTTGAGGCCCCCGGTAAAATCCTCAGGCTGTACTAATAATAAAAAGTGCCGTGCTTGCTTGGCTTTTCCAACCAACCTGCCAAGCAACGGACCGAGGGCCCCACTCCACCTCTATATAAGCTGTCAAGCGGCGGCCGCCGTCCGGCAGAACACCTCCGCGCAGATCGTCTCCCCTCCCTCTCTCTCCCTCATCTCCTCGTCGCCTCCCCTCCTTCTCGAAGGTTCCAGAAGGACTAGGCGTCGAAGGCGATGTCGTGGTTGGAGAAGCAGGTTGAGAGGCGATGCGCGGCATGCCAGCATCTCCAGCAGCCGTGCGTGCCGGGATGCGTGTTCGCGCTCTACTTCCCGCGGGGCGACCACCCGGAGAGGTTCGCCGCCGTGCACGAGGCGTTCGGCACCGACAACGTCGCCGAGGTCCTCCACCGCCAGGGTCCGGGCCAGTGGGCGGAAGTCGCCCAAACCCTTGTCCTCGAAGCAACGCAACGGCTGGCGGCGGGCGCGCGGCGGCAGCAGCAGCAGCAGAGCGCCGCTGCCGCCGTCCGGCAGAGCACCTCCGCGCCGATCGCAACGCCCGCCTCGCCTCTACTTTCCCTCCTCTCGTCGTCAACCTGGTTTGCTGCTCTCTCGATCGGAATCACCTCTGTTTCGTTGCTGATTGCAAATCTTTGGTTTCTTGAAGGTTGGATCGGTGCGATTTTTGCGTCGTTGCCCACAGCCCTTGCGGCCTCGCTTGTTTATACGCGAGCTACTATCCGCGGGGCGAGTTCGCCGCTGTCCACCAGGTTTTCGGCGCCAGGATCGCCTACAAGCGTCTTAGCGCCTTCCCCTGCGAGGAGCGTGCGGGCGCCGCCGCCAGGCTCGTCGCAGAAGCGCAGCAATGGCTGCCGGCGGGATGGAGGCGGCCGTGCGCGGCGTGCCAGCATCTCCAGAGGACATGCGAGCAGGACTGCGTGTTCGCGGTCCATTTCCCACCGGACGACGACCCGGACAGGTTCGCCGCGGTGGAGGCGGTGTACGGCGCCGACAACTTCGCCATCATGCTCCGCGAGCTCAAGCCGGAGCAGCAGAGCGAGTGGGCCACTTCATTCGTCTCTGAGGCGGTGTGTCGCAGACGCGACCCCCATCACCTCCTCAACATCGGGAAGGCGGAAGCGACGGAGGAGACGGACGCCGTACTGCTCGGGATGATGAAGTATGCTTCCTTGACCAATGAAGTCTTCAGGCCAAAGGAGGCCGTCGGGCAGCTTGTGGCCGACGTCCCCGGGAGCAGCACCGGCGTCACTGCGGCGGCCCCGGAGCAGCCTCCGCCACAGGCGCCGACAGCAGCCGGCGGCGTCGAGGATGCAGGCCTCCCGGATGCAGGTATTGAACCCTTCTTCCTCCTCGCGTTCAGTTCTGCTGTCATGTAATGGCTATCTTGGTGATGATTAGCAGTTAATCAATTGATAGAAAGAGTTGTTGCTTAATGAATTATATGATGGTTGTTCTGTGAGTAAGCTATGTTCACTGGATAGAAAGAGTTCAGAGTACACATTGGTTTTGATGGTTAGGAAACACATTCCAACTCTGTTACAGTTAAATATGTGTATTATGCACACCAGTAGTCATCTTCTAGTGTAGCAGTATGGTGTCATAATCCCCAGACATTTTTGCTTATGTGAATGAACTGTACTCTTAGCATCAGGCATGTGATATATGCAATTCTTCAACCCATTTTATTTCACTCTAACATCATTCTTCCAGAAGCATGTGATATATGCAGTTCTTGAACCCATACACTGACATCATTCTCCTGGAAATATGTTTTGTCATCAGGGTCTTCGTGAGTTGCCTTTCCTTCTTCAAACAAATGCTAGATCGATGTTTTTCATGGACCGGTGAAAAGATGCAAGGTGTGTGCAGAAGGGAGCAACAAGCATGAACAAAAACAAGAACATAAGGGGAAAGGAACTGCCGAAGCTTACTTGCTATTTTTTTCCTGAGACTTTAGTACTATATTACCTACATACCTCTCCGTACACCTTATGCGTTTGTGTGCATCTATCACCAAACATAGTCAGTTTTTTGCCGCTGGTTTTTACTTGTAAAAACTGTTATGACACTTTGTGTACTAAGGGATAGAAGCATTTTGGTGCTGATTTGCCCGATTCATCTAGGATAGATGGTTTTTTGAGAAGATATATACCCCTTTATATATCTGATATGCATATGCAAATTAGTGTAGCGTCCTCCTGAACTTAAGATGCATGGTCCAATGATCTGATATGCCTGTTTTTCAATGCGAGATGCACCAATCACATATAACTATCTGTTACTTTCTATGTGAGATGCACCGATCACGTACTACCAGTGGCATGTACTGGTGCGTCGGCAGCCTGAGCTCAGCAATGGCGGCGAGCTGCACCTGCCGGCATCAGACCATCCGGCAGCCGCCATGCAAACCCGTGCGCCAGATTCGCCACGCCGGCCACGACCACCGTCCAGATAAGAAATCAGTTTTCAGAAATGTGTTGTTATGTATAAAAAAAAAAAGTCCTGTCCAGATGAACACCTTGCTGCGTACAATAAAATGAAAAACCTGCAAACTATTTTTCACATGAGATCCCATTCTCTCATACTCCTATGTATACATGCAGCTTAACCTTTCAAGTTCATCTGCTTCATAAGATTCTGCAACCCAGCCGTGCCGCCCATCTGCCTCAGCAAATTCTGAGGGAGTGCGTTGACCATCTGGTTCACGTACGACGACGTGCCGCGGGTGTTGTTCATCTTCTTGTGCGGCATCTTCTTCATGATCTTGGCAATCCTCTTGTGCTCCTCCAGCATCTCCTTCACGTCCTTCACCTGCCTCCCGGATCCGGACGATCCGCGACTCGTTCATCAGCTTGGGGTCCGTGCCGTCGAGCTCGGCGCGGTCATGGAGTCCATGATCGTCATGTACCGCTTGATCTTCGCCTGGCCTTCCTTCTCCTTCCCTTTGGCCATGAGCTCGGCGCTGAACCCGGGGAGCATGGAGAAGAGCTGCCCGAGCGGGCCCATGTCGAGGAGGCTCTGGAACAGCTCGTACATCGTCCGGAGCGTGAAGGCTCCTCCTCCGGCCATCAGCTTCTGCGCGAGCTCCTCCGGCTGCTCCGGCATGGCGTCCTTAATCTTGTTCACGAGGCCGGACAGGTCGCCCAGGCCGAGCAGGCGGCCGACGAACGGCTTGGCCTCGAACGGCTCGAGCTGGCCGATGTGCTCCCCAGTGCCGATGAAGATGACCGGCGCCTTGGTCGCAGCGACGGCGCTGAGCGCGCCGCCGCCCTTGGCGTGGCCGTCCATCTTGGTAACAATGACGGCGCCGACGGGGACGCTTTGCCTGAACGCATGTGCTTGGTCGAACGCCGCCTGGCCGATGCTGGCGTCCATGACGAGGATCACCAGGTCGGGCTTCACGGCCTCGGCGACCTGCCGCATCTCCTCGAACAGCGCCGCCTCCTGCTTGTGCCGGCCGCTGGTGTCGACGACGACGAGGTCAACGCAGCGCTGGTTCTCCCGCCGGAACGTCTCGACGCCGTCGACGGCGACGCGGACGGGGTCGGTCTCCGAGTAGCTGCCGTAGAAGGGGATCTTGGCTTTCGCGGCGTTCTGCTTGAGCTGGTCGAACGCGCCCGCGCGGAACGTGCGGCGCACACCAGCGCCGGGCTGAACCCCTTGAGGCGGTGGTGGTCGGCGTACTTGGCGCAGGTGGTGGTCTTGCCGGAGCCCTGCAGGCCGACGAGCATGACGACGCAGGGTTTCCCCTTCGCCGGCGCGAACGGCGGCGGCGTGCCGGGGTCCAGCACGCGGCAGAGCTCGGCGGCCACGGCCTGCTCGATGAGGCGGCGCTTGTTGGCGCCGGCGGGGAGGGCGTCGAGGCGGACGAGGGATCTCACGTTGGACTTGAGGTCGCGGACGGCGTCGAAGGAGACGTCGGCCCGCAGGAGCGCGCGCGTGACCTCGTTGAGGCAGACGGCGAAGGCCGCCTCGTCCACCACCGTCGCGTCGCTCATCCGCTTCAGCGCGCTGCAGATGCTCCCGCCGAGCTCCGCGAGCACCATCTCGTAATTCTCGATCTGCGGATTGATTTGATTTGCGTGGTGCGGTGTGCGGCTGGCTGCTTTGTATGTGTTTATTTCGGTGCGAAGCTTGTGGTACTCTGCTACGATCGGAGAACGAACGACGATGACCGCGCGCGCGGGGTATGTGGTTGCGTGACGCGTGCGGCTGGCTGCTCTGCTTGTACTATTTATTTCGGCGTGAGCCCTTGTTACTCTGTTACAATCAGAGAACGATTCGGTCTCTAACCTGTCATACATATATACTCCCTCCGGTTTTATGATGAGTAGTTCGTGTACCGCGCGGTGTTCAGCTGCCGAGTCCGAGTCACGATGATATTTAGATTATCATGTAGCAAGATATTATTTTCTGACCAACAAGCCATTGTTATTAGTTAGAAGGGTTACCAATCTAGCTCAACAATGGAAAACTCGGGCCGGCGCAGCCCCGCAGGAGCGATGAAAATCGGCGCCCTAATCGACGACCTCGTGGAGCTGATCCTCCTGCACATCCCTTGTCGCGCCGGCCTCGTCCGGTCCGCCGCCACATGCAAGCGGTGGCGCCGCCTGATCGCCGGCGCCGGCTTCCTCCGCCGCTTCCGCTCCCTCGACCGGCCTCAAGTAGTCGGGCACTACTTCTGCAAGATGCGTAAGGTTGTGTTGAATGCGATCTTCGAATACACCCCGACGCCACCGGGAGCGACAGCGATCGCATGCAAATGCAATTACCCTCTCGGTATGTTTCACGTCACCCAGCTGCCTTGTTCGACGCTCACCGACAGCCGCGGCGGCCTCGTCGCCGGCTTCCTCCACCTTGATTGCAGCATTGTCGTGTTCAATCCCTGGATATGGAAGCACAAGAAACTGCACGCCAAACCCGCGTGTGGAAGAGATAGAATCTATGCGGACTGCCTGGGCGCCTTCCTGCTCGACGACACGGCCGCCGGGGGATCCATGTCCCACTTCAAGGTTCTATGCGTGCATCTTTTGCAACAACAGTGCGGCAACGACGACGATGGCAGCAAGAAATTGAGAACTGTCGAGGCACAAGTGTATTCAGCAAGAGACGACAGCTGGCTCCTGTTGAGCACCGCGGCCGTCGACGCCGACGACGACATCGAGGCCTTCGTGTTCCTGGGGCGCGCCGGCGGCTCGCTCTTCTGGTTCGCCAGCAAGGAGCGCGTGCTCCACCTCAACGAGGTCACAGGCACGTTTTCCTCCTTAACGCTGCCGAGGCCGCCGGCCGTCGACGACGACGCAAGCAGCAGCTCGCTGATGATCAGTTACAGCAGGTCAAACCTCCGGGTTGTCGACACCGGCAGCACAGCTCGGCTAGTCCGCATTGTTGGCGACGTCCTCGACGTGCTCCGGCAGCATGACGACGTTGCGTGCGTGTTGTTGGAGAGAAGAGTTCACCTATCTCAGCTGCTTTCTGCCAGCACCAGCATGGACCGCATGTCATGGTGTTTTGTGGACTGCATGGACGAGGCCGCCGATCGCGTCGTGCTATATTCGCCGCGGGATCCGAGGATGTTCGTCGTCGACGTCGACAACATGACCAAGCTGCTGGTGCCAACGCGAACGCGGGACAAGTTTCGGTTGTTGCCTGTCGATTGGGTGCTCCCGTACGAGCAACCATGGCCACCCATCATCCTGTAAGAGTGTACATGGTTGTGACGGAGGAGAAGACTATCAAATTTTATTTGGTTTGGCCTTCATTGTATTAAGTTTTGTTTTCCTTCACATAATTCAGGCATAAGATGCCAATCAATCCAGTCAATAAAGTGTCATTGAGCATAGGCAAATTTGTTTGGAGCACACTGAGAAAGCGTGGAATTACCCACGATACACTATCGAAGTCGATTTCGTCCGAGACACACTATGACTCTCTGACAATTGTCTGCGATACACTTTGACCATTTAACAATTAATTTCTACTTTTTTATTTCAATACTTAGAATACATTATAACTTGAAACTTAGCACAAATATACATCATTGCATTCTCTATCATTAAAAAATGGAGCTAGATTATTTTCGATTGTTTGCGTAGTTTGAGGTGGCGCGTCCAGACTCTAGATCCCGTCTGCGGATAGTCCTTGAGCATGCTCGTCCCGGGTTCCGCAAACCTGTCACGGTGGCCGCGGCAGGTGCCTGCTGTGATTCAGTTCCACCGGGATCATGGGTGCTCTGAATTCCAGACGTTCAGTGCATCGGCGGCGATGAACTGCGATCTGTATCTGCTCACGTAACGTTGGTTGGACTCCACGCGACCGTGCCTCACACTTGGGTGGTTTACTCGACGAGCTCCAAACACGTTTAATCATGCGATGTTCGAATTCTGTGCAGTGAAGATTGAAGAGGAAATACTAGCTTAGTTGCCTGTTCCAACTCTGAATGTTGTCTTGTGCCTCACACCGTCACAAGTCGAGCGCTACTCAGGATCAAATGGCAGGGCCACTGCGATCTTTACAAAAGCAACGAGTTCTGATATGTTTTTATTGGAAAAAATGACATAAAAGTTGTCTGATATCTTGCTTGTTGCGTTGTCTCTCTCTCTCTCTCTCTCTTTTTCTAACATGTTTTCATGGTTCATTTCCTCGTGAACTGAAGGAGGGGGAATCTGACTGCAGTGGACACTTCAGGAGTATAGAAAATTTCATCGCATGATTTTGCATCACAATAGAAACACATCTGACCGTTGCTGACCCTTGAGAATGTTTAAGAAACAGAGAGTGGAATAAGTGTTGCCTGTCAGTCTGAAACACATCTGAGTGTTGCCCGTCAGTCTGAAGACTCTGAACTGTGTCGCAATCTGAAGAGCTTGCTGAAAATTTGTATCAAGCAGTTTGATACAGAAAACTTGGAACCTGAAAAATCCAAGCATGACATGGGGACGTGATATGCGCTGCACTGCTCATTGAGCGTCCGGCCTATATATGTACACGACTGTATACAATCAATACATCACGTAATTGTATCGTCTATCACTGTCATTTCCGCAAGCAAAACATTTCTCTGAGCTTAACAGCACTGCTCAAAGGTGAAATGTATCTAACCATAAAGTTCAAACAATATGTACAGGAGGTGATATACCGATATAATGTCCTGGAGGTAATATCAGAACAAACTATTTTTGTTTTGACCGTAACAGAACACTATCAACTCTATTTAAAGCATTTCTACAAATCCCACACACAACATCGATCTTCGAGTTCTGGTAAGAGCATAACTTCTCCTCTCTTGATGCTTATCCCACTTCATCATTTCCTCTTGACCAACTCTTTACAACGATCCATGGTACACACCTGTCTATCTGTACTACTCCTGTGTTGCATTTCTTTTTTTGAGCCTCGTGTTGCATTTCTCCTTGAGGAACCAAAGGCGGATCATGGTTCATGAAGACCCTGGCAAAGCATAGTTTCAGGAGAATGATATCAGTAGTGAAATAATTAAACTGGTTACAAAAAGCATAAACATCTAATGCCTAATGCAGAGAGTACAATATGTACAAACATACCAATGTCAAACCTAGGAACCGAAGAGTTGTAAGAACACAGTGAAATAACTGATACTAATGCTAATATTACTTCCGAGCCTGTAGCCAGGAACCGAAGATATAAGAATCCAGGAACTCAAGCTGATTTCCATTAAATGCAAGAGAACTAGCATGTCAAATAGTGCTTCATCAAGTCATCCAGGATAGCCATTTAATGTCCCAACTTGATGCTACAATAGGTGACAAACTAACCAACCATCAAGAGGTCACTCTGGCAATCAAATAGCCCTGAACCACAAGCTGTAAATTCCAGGTTTCTGTTGACAGAAGTATTTAACAGGTCTGTAAACGAAATACTACTAACAAAATTCAAAAATGCTCAATTTGATTTCAGATTTTGCACATTTTTAGCATGACTGATACTTGATAGTTGCATATGTGAACATGTGCCCAGAATGATGGGAAATGCACATGTTTGTAACTAGCACTGGCAAACAAGGTTCATTCACTCACAAAAAAAAAACTACTGAACTCAAAAGAGCAGACATCGAAAAACTGTAAGTATTTGCTTCACCACCTTTATAGAATGAAACAAGATTACTGTCTTGATATCTTCGGATAATTGGGTTCATGCATGTACTACTTTCACGCACTGATTAGTTGTCTCAGAGATCAGGAATGCCACAAGACAATCGAACACAGATGAGATGACAGCCGAAATCTGAGTACAGAACTGAACGCGAAGAGGAGGAAGAGTTCAATACCTGTAGAAGAGTTCAAATCCGGGAGGCCTGCATCCTGGTCGCCGGCGGCTGTTGTTGGCGCCTGCAGCGGAGTCTGCTGCATGAGGAAGGCTGGCGCGGTCGCAGCTTGCTCCGGGACCGCCGCCGTGCTGCTCCCGGGCACGTCGGCGGCGCGCTGCTCCATGGGCGTCTCGAAGTTGGTGACGTCGCTCGCAGCAGGCACCTGCTCCATCACCTCCTGCGGCGGACGAAGTTCGGGGACGAAGCGCGGGGACGCGGCCTGCATCAGGCGGCGCGTGTTGAACTGGCGCAGGGCCCTGGCGGCGCCTGCGGTGACGGCCTGTCGAATGAGCGCGTTGAGGGCCTCCGTATGCTGCGCCTGCGGTGACGCCATCGAACTACAGCCGTACACCATGCGCACGCCGGTGCTGGTCCCGGCCACGTCGGCCGCGGGCTGCTCGACGGCTTCCGGAAGCACGCCGTCCGCCCACTGCTGGTCCTCCATGGTGGTGACCCCGGCAACCGAGTCGCCCGCAGCAGGCACCATCTTTTCACTGCGGTGCTGCTCCCGGGCACGTCGGCCGCGGGCTGCCCGTCCACCTCAGCTGAGGCCGGCTTCGGCAACACCTGCAACAGGTTCCTCACCTGTGCCTTCATCAACTCCGGTTCCTCGAGTATGTCGATAGTTGTGGCGAGGTCTCGAGCCGCACACTGCCATAAGAACCGCGTCAGCCTGGCATCCTGTTGCGGGGTCAGCTCTGCCACGGTTCGCGGCCATGAACCCTCGATGACGGCGTAACAGGCCTTGGTGAAGTGGTGGGGATCATTCCTTCGGCACAGCGCCTCGGACACGAACGAGGCGGCGGCGTCGATCCGCCGCTCCGGTGGGAGCTCGCGGAGCAGCGTGTCGAACTTCCTGATTCCGTAGACCCTCGACACCGCGTCGAACCTCGTCATGTCGTCGTCCGGCGGGAAGTGGGTCGCGAAGACGCACTCCGGCTCTGTGCACTCCTCCCGGTGCAGATACTGGCACGCCGCGCACGGCCGCCTCCATCCCTCTGGCAGATGTGTCTCAGCGCAAATGACGAGGCAGCGGGCGTACTCCTTCAGAGACGCCGTGTCCCGCCGGCCGTCGCGGCTTCGGAAGCGGTCTCCGACGGCCTTGGCGCCGTAGACCTTGTGCACGCCGGCGAATTCGCCCCGCGGGAAGAAGACCGCGTAGAAGCACCTCATCCCGCACGGCAGCCCGACGAACTGACACATGCCGCATCGTGGGTCCGCCTCCTTAATCTCCGGCATCCAGTTTCTGAAGTGCTCGGCGATGTTCTCGGCGTCGAGCGACCCGTGCCCGGCGTCCAACGTCGGATCCCGGCCGCCGAGGGTACCACCTCCTGGCAGGAAGACGCATGGCGGCGGGGGCACCACCGCCGCGGCGCTCGGCTGCTGCTGCGCGCCCGGCGTCAGCCGCCGCATTGCTTCATCGACGAGGACTTCAGCGACTTCCTCCCACCGGCCGGGATGCTGGCAGAGGAGGATTCGGACGACTTCGCCGTGACCGCCGAACGCCTTGTTCACGGCGGCGAACCTCTCCAGTGGGTCGTTCCGCGGGAAGTACGGCGCGAGCACGCACCCCGGCACGCACTCCTCCCGCCGGAGATACTGGCACGCCGCGCACCGCGTCTCCACCTCCTTCCCTTTCCCGGACGACGACATCGCCTTCGACGCCTCCTCCTTCTGGAACCTTCCAGAAATCCATGAACGAGAAGATTTGGAATCAGCAGGAAGCAATTCGAACGAAAACGAAGCGACAGAAACAGAGAATAGCATTCCGATCGAGCGAAGCAGAGATTCCTTCCTTACCAAGGCAAAGGTGTTGACGACGAAGAGACGCCTCGTGCACGGCGGCGAACCTCTCCGGGGCATCGCAACGCCTCGTGCACGGCGGCGAACCTCTCCAGGGAATCGCACCGCGCGCGGCACGCACGGCTGCTGGAGATGCTGGCACACCGCGCACCGCAACTGCACCTCCTCCCCGCTCCCGGACGACGACGTCTCCTTCGACGCCTCCTTCTTCTGGAACCTTCCAGAAACCCAAGCACGACAGCAACAGAGAGATTTGGAATCAGCAGGAAGCAATTCGAACGAAAACGAAGCGATAGAAAAGCATTCCGATCGAGCGAGCTGCAGCAAGCGAAGCAGAGGTTCCTTCCTTACCAAGGCAAGGTTGAAGATGAGGGAGACGAGGGAGAGAAATGGAGGCGAGGCGAGCGCGGAGGAGTTCTGCCGGACGGCGGCCGCGGATTGACAGCTTATATAGAGGTGGAGTGGGGCCCTCGGTCCGTTGCCCCTTGCCAGTTCGTTGGAAAAGCTAGCGAAGCAAGCACGGCTCTGTTCTTTTTACAGCCTGAGCATTTTACCGGGCGCCATCGAGAACAGCGGGTAAAATTCAGGGCGTAAAATCCACTTGTTCCATCATGTGGACATGCAGAAAACATTGCAACTTGTACGAATTTCTGACACTAAATGGTACACAATAAAATCACCAAATTTTTGGACCATAGCTTCCTGATGACTTGTATTATGTTACGTAAATTTTACAGAATTTTTTGAAAACATTTGAATCACTATAAAAATTTGAGAATGAAATTGAGAAAACGCACACACAAGTACAAAGCAGCAAGCAAGAGCCAGCAGCCAGCCTTCTTTCTTCTTCTTTTCTTCCGTCCTTCTGCTGGCTGTGATATCCGAGAACACCACTGATAAGCTTTCGCAATTCACAATGCAGCTTCCAATTGAACCGAATCACATGGTTGGCCTTCACAGGAACCCTGATACCCCAATCGAATCAGAGCTGGATACCGTGGCGACCAACCATGATGGAATCAGAGGTGGCACAGACGCATGTCCACGTTGGCGGGTTTGAGCCCAATACAGCGCTGCACGAGTTGAGGAGACGAATTCTCGGAAAAGTAGTCAAATCGGAGTCAGATTCGGACTCGGCAGCTGAACTCCGCGCGGTACACGAACTAGTACAGGGTCAGGAACCGGATCGGTCTCCGATCGTAGCTGGGTACGCCTCACGCCGAAATAAATAGTTCAAGCAACCAGCTGCAGACTGCAATCACGTACCGTGGTCATCGTCGTTCGTTCGTTCTCTGATCGCAACAGAGTAGAAGCCTCGCGCCAAAATAAATACGAGCAGCCAGCCGCAGACCTCAACCACATACCGCGCTGTCATCGTCGTTCGTTCGTTCGTTGTCCGATCAATCAATCTGCAGATCGAGAATTCGAGATGGTGCTCGCGGAGCTTGGCGGGAGCATCTGCAGCGCGCTGAAGCGGATGAGCGACGCGACGGTGGTGGACGAGGCGGCCTTCGCCGTCTGCCTCAACGAGGTCACGCGCGCGCTCCTGCAGGCCGACGTCAGCTTCGACGCCGTCCGCGAGCTCAAGTCCAATGTGAAGAGCCGCGTCCGCCTCGACGCCCTCCCCGCCGGCGCCAGCAAGCGCCGTGCCATCCAGCAGGCCGTCTTCGACGAGCTCTGCCGCGTGCTGGACCCCGGCACGCCGCCGCCGTTCGCGCCGGCGAAGGGGAAGCCCTGCGTCGTCATGCTCGTCGGCCTGCAGGGCTCCGGCAAGACCACCACCTGCGCCAAGTACGCCGACCACCACCGCCGCAACGGTTCAGCCCGGCGCTGGTGTGCGCCGACACGTTCCGCGCCGGCGCGTTCGACCAGCTCAAGCAGAACGCCGCGAAAGCCAAGATCCCCTTCTACGGCAGCTACTCGGAGACCGACCCCGTCCGCGTCGCCGTCGACGGCGTCGAGACGTTCCGGAAAGAGAAGCGCGGCTGCGACCTCATCGTCGTCGACACCAGCGGCCGGCACAAGCAGGAGGCGGCGCTGTTCGAGGAGATGCGCCAGGTCGCCGAGGCCGTGCACCCCGACCTGGTGGTCCTCGTCATGGACGCCAGCATCGGCCAGGCGGCCTTCGACCAGGCGCGGGCGTTCCGGCAGAGCGTCCCCGTCGGCGCCGTCATCGTCACCAAGATGGACGGCCACGCCAAGGGCGGCGGCGCGCTCAGCGCCGTCGCCGCGACCAAGGCGCCGGTCATCTTCATCGGCACCGGGGAGCACATCGGCCAGCTCGAGCCGTTCAATGCCAAGCCGTTCGTCGGCCGCCTGCTCGGCCTGGGCGACCTGTCCGGCCTCGTGAACTCAAGGACGTTATGCCGGAGCAGCCGGAGGAGCTCGCGCAGAAGCTGATGGCCGGAGGAGGAACCTTCACGCTCCGGACGATGTACGAGCTGTTCCGGAGCCTCCTCGACATGGGCCCGCTCGGGCAGCTCTTCTCCATGCTTCCCGGGTTCAGCACCGAGCTCATGGCCAAAGGGAAGGAGAAGGAAGGCCAGGCGAGGATCAAGAGGTTCATGACCATCATGGACTCCATGACGGCCGCCGAGCTCGACGCCACGGACACCAAGCTCATGAACGAGTCGCGGATCCTCCGCATCCCGCAGGGATCTGGGAGGCAGGTGAAGGACGTGAAGGAGTTGCTGGAGGAGCACAAGCGGATTGCCAAGATGATGAAGAAGATGCCACGCGTGAATTTGAAGAACACCCGCAACACGTCGTCGTACGTGAACCAGATGATCAAGAACATCCCTCAGAATGTGCTGAAGCCGCTGGGCGGCGCGACTGGGTTGCAGACTATTATGAAGCAGACGAACTCGAAAGGCTAAGTTGTTCGTATAGGAGAATATGAGAAGCCTTATTGTACGCAGCACAAAGTATATGGAACTGACTTTATTTTTTGTTACATAACAATGGTATACAGTACATTCTGAAAACCAGTTTTTCCTTTTTTTTTTTTTCTAAGCAATCAACTCATCATACCCAGATAGATCATACAATTTTGCACACCAGGAAACAGAACACTGATATGCAAAACATACAAGTTGCAATATTCTGTGAGCATCCCTAAATTTTGACGAACTGGACCGCAATATCAGTACGTCAAAATTTAGGGAGCATAGAGGAGTACAACGTCAACATAAACCTTGCTTTGAAACTATGATCAAGTAAGTTTCCCTACTTAAACATGATACAAAATAACGACTCAGTTTTTAGAGTGAAGTGCATGGCCGCCCTTAAACTTGTCCAGCCATGTCACCTAGGTCCCTATACTCTCAAAATGCACTTTTAGCTCCTCAAACTTAGCTTTGGGTGTCATTTAGGTCCATGTACTCTCAAAATGCAAATTTAGGTCCCATAACATGGCTTCGGGTGTCATCTAGGTCCCATGCTGTCAAAATATAGTGTTAACCCAATTAAATTGATTAAATCTAGCGAGTGAATGCGGATCTGACCACCTAATGCATGCTATTCTTTGATGAAATTGAGGAGTGAATATGTATTGTTTATGACTAGAGTTTGTGATTTTTTGAACATTTGACGCAACAATGCTCAACGAAATCCAGTGTTTCATTTTTTTTTTTTGCTGCTTACTTGAATGATCTAGTAGAACAACAAGGCATTTATTAATATTCTATGCACACATTTGAGTCAAATAATCACGTTTATTTAACTATAATTAAGTTATATCCATAAAAATAAAAATAAATGAATTTAACTAGAATGATGTTGTATTTTGAAATTATAGTGACCTAAATGGCATTCAAGGCTAAGTTTAGGGAGCGGAAACTGAAATTTGAGAGTACAGGGACCTAAATGGCATCCGAGGCTAAGTTTAGGGAGCCGAAAATGCAATTTGAGAGTATAAGGACCTATGTGGCACGACTGAACAAGTTGAAGGACCGGCTATGCACTTTACTCCAGTTTTTAAGTGTCCTGCATATTCTGGTTTTGTAGGGCAGAGCGTCTCCAATCTGGACCCTTTGCTGCCTGCTGAAGCCTAACTGCAAATATCCATAACAGTGTCTATCACAATACAATTTTTTCTGATATTATCAGTAGTCAACAACACATTACACTTTTGTTAAACGTCAGACTTTCCCAAAAATGGACTTGTAGCACCGCAAGAACTATCCCAGAAAAAGATTTATGGCAAGGACCCTATCTGCTATTTTTTTTTTTAGAAAAAGGAAATAGTTTCCCGCCTCTGCGTTTCCGCACATAGCGTTCAGACTTATTACAAAACTTTCAGCTCCATGGCTGGGCTCAAGGAAAACGAATTAAAGAAAAAGTCTATTATTGAATTTCCACCCGCTCTTCGCGAAGAAGTCCATGGCAACAATCTCCATAGATAAACTCGCTAAACAGAGTGTCTCCTTTGTCCCATCACGCTGCAACAAAGCCCAAAACCGCAGCCAATACGTTCCCCTGAAAACAGCCTGCATAATGGAGAAATATTTAACATTGTCGAAAACCACATCATTTCGACAACGCCAGATGGCCCAATATAGGACCGCCACCCCTACTAGTATAATTTTTTTCTCTTTTAGATTAACCCCCGCTAGCCAATTTCCAAACATATGGGCGATAGATCTAGGAGGGGGTAAGCCGGTAGCAATATTAACTATCCTCCAAATGGTTTTCGCGTTATGACAGTCAAAAAAGAGATGTTTGATTGTTTCATTGCAATTGCAAAAACAACACTTTTGACTGCCACTCCAATTACATTTTGCAAGGTTATCCTTCGTTAGTATTATACTTTTTGAAGGTACCAAAGGAAAATCTTGATCTTGAGAAGAATTTTCAATTTCCAAATAAATTTGTGAGAGAAAGGAGTGCTCAGATTCATCATATATAGATACATTGATCGTACAGTGAATTGTCCATCTTGACTCAAACTCCACCTAAAGATATCTCTCTCATTGGATAAATTGAAATGAGCAATTTTGGCTACCAGGCTATGCCAATGAGTGAGATTATCCCCCACTAAGGCACGTCTAAAAGATATATGTAGCGGCGTAGTCCTCATAACATTGTTAACTGTAGCATGTTGGTAATTTGCAATGTTATAGAGGCTAGGATAGATATCTTTGAAAGGTTGTGAAGCAGCCCATATGTCCTCCCAAAATCTAGTCTGTGTTCCATCATTAATTTTGAAAGAACCACATTCTAGGACTTCACTTTTGATTTTCATGAGACCTTTCCAGAAATGTGAATCATTTCTTTTAGTCTCTACTTGTGAGAGGGTCTTTGAGCTCAGATATTTATTTCTAAGCAAGGATTGCCAAGTCCCGTCTTCGTTAAGCAATTTAAATATCTATTTACTTAAACAGACTTTTGTTTTTGACTTCAAGGTCTACAATTCCTAGACCTCCTTGGTCCTTTGACGGCAAAGAATATCCCATTTGGCAAGCCGGTATTTTTTCTTATCTGTACCTCCTTGCCAGTAGAATCTAGATCTGTAATAATCTAGTTTTTTAATCACTCCTTTGGGAATTTCAAAGAAAGACATCGTGAACATAGGCAGGCTGCTAAGAACCGAGTTTAGAAGGACCAATCTCCCACCATAAGATAGGTGTTTAGCTTTCCAGCAGAATAATTTCTTCTCGAACCTTTCTTCTATGACCCTCCAATCACTATTTCGGAGTTTCTTGTGATGCATTGGTATTCCCAAATATCTGAATGGGTATTCACCAGCATTGCATCCGAAAAGTTCAGTGTATTGGACCTCAAACTCTTTTGCCGCTCCATAGCAAAAAATTTCGCTCTTTTGGAAATTAATCTTGAGACCCGAAAGTTGCTCAACACTCAACAATAGTTTCATGTTCTTTGCTTGTTCCAGATCATGATCTAGAAAGATGATAGTGTCATCTGCATATTGCAAAATTGACAAGCCATCATCAACCAAGTGCGGGATAACCCTCCTGATTTGTCCATCATCTTTTGCTTAATTAAAAGAGGAAGCATATCTGCTACGATATTAAATAGAATAAGGGACATAGGGTCTCCCTGACGAAGGCCTTTCTTTGTCTGAAAATAATGTCCAATGTCATCATTGACTTTGATCCCGACACTACCTCTAGAAACAAAGTAGATATCTTTTTTTATTAAGGGCAATGCAGTAGAGATATTTAGCGTGTCAATTATAAGCCTTTAAGATTGCCATTCATGAAGTCAAAACATGCCAATATGAGTGAGCAATTCGACCAATTCAGAAGGCCCACTTTGACAATAGAATGACACTGAATTTCCATTCACTCTACATGTACCGATGTTGTTTTCAATTCAGTTTTTCAATGACTTCGACAACCAATAAGGAGACCTAGATAGCAAACAGTGAATAATTTTATTTTCCTCAAATTTTCATGAATATTTTGCAGGCCAGTAAATGCACCCCATGCATGTACAAAGTCAGATATAAGTAACCAGTATATCTGTCGGTATTACTCGAGCGAAGGAATTGGCTGAGCCAACCAGTTGAACTTTCACCAACAAAAATAACTCATCAACACAAAGAACACAGTGGAACATTTAACACTGAAAAAATTAATTGCAAACACTCACTTGCACTATTTGGAGAAGAATTGGGTTGACAAACACTACTCAGTATTTCATGCGTTAAGTAGTCATGCTGTTTTCAATTCAGTGTTTCGTGGACTTCGATGACCAATAAGGAGACCTAGATAGCAAACAATGAATAATTTATTTTTCTCAAATTTTCATGAATCTTCAGTACAGTAAAAGCACCCCGTGCACGTACAAACTCAGATAAGTAACCGGTATATCTGTCGGTATTACCGAGGGAAGGGATTGGCTGTGCCAACCAGTTGAACTTTCACCAACAAAAATAATTCATTGACACAAAGAACACAGTGGAACATTAATTTAACACTGAAAAAATTAATTGCAAACACTCACTTGCACGATTTGGAGAAGAATTGGGTTGACAAACACTACTCAGTATTTCATGCGCTAAGTAGTCATCTGAGAGATGGAGAACGTCAGAATACAGATCCAACACTGTTACGAAATCAAGAATTACAAACGGTTCTGAAATCAAGAATTGCAAAATGTGGATAATGAAGGATCATCAGCTCGATCCGCTGCCATCAGGAGGAAGGTTTGGACCAGGGATGCCGAAGTACGCTGTAAGATGAGAGAGCTGGCCATCATCGTCACCTGCAGCATTATCGTTTTGTGGCTGGCGCGGCAAGACAGCCAACGACGGCGGCGGCAGAGATGAGCCCGTTTGGAACCCAAGCGCGTTCACCGTCTGCGGCTGCTGCTGGGCGAGGAATGACTCGGCGTCGGCGGAACCACCTGGCTGGAACGCCTGCATGCTCGTCGCGCCGGACACGCTCCCGGGCATGGCGTGCGCGTAGACCGCGGCCTGCTGCTGCACCATCGTCAAGTCCTGCTGCTGCCTGGCCACCAGCTCCGCCGCGGCGGACAGCTGCTGCGCGTTCGCTATCTGCTCCGCCGTTTGCTGGTGCCCGCCGCCCACGGCCTGCTGCAGCATCATCATCACGTTCTGGTCCCTTGAGAGTTCCGCTTCCGCAGCGGCGGCGGCGTCCTGCTGCATCATGGCCAACATGTTCTGGTTCCCTGTGAGTTCTGCGGCGGCGGCGGCGGTGGCCTGCCGCAGCATCATCTCCTGCTCCCATGCGATGTCCCCCGCGGCGGCACGCTGCTGCGCGTGCACCATCTGCTGGCTCGAGTTGGGGTGCTCGCGCCCCATGGCCGCGTAGTGTACCGCCGGGTGGTAGTACAGCTCGTCCTCCCGCATGGCTCGGGTCTTCATCTCGGCTTCCGCCGTCCGCTCGTGCCCCAGAGTGGCGTTGAGCCCCATCGCCTGCTGGTATGGTTCCGCGGGGTGTCGGTGCTTCTGCGTGGCGGCGAGAGCTTGCCGGGTCATCGTGTCCTGCTTCCTGGCGACATCCGCCGCGGAAGCCTGCTGTTGTTCCTCGGCCTGCCGCAGCCGCAGGAGCATCAGTAGGTGCTGCTCCCTGGCCACCTGATCCGAGGCGGCCAACTTCTGCGCGTCCGCCATCTGCTGTAGCGGGCGCCCATCCGGGAAGGCCAGCCCCGTCCCAGGCTCTGCGGCGATGGGGTGGCGCTGCTGCGCCTGTGCGGCCGCGGCCTGCCGCGCCATCATTGCCTGCTCCCTCGCGGCCTGTGCAGCGGCCGCCGACTCCGACGCATCCACCATCTGCTGGCCACGGACGTGCCCGTCCGGCAAGCACTGCTGCTGTGCGGCGGCGGCGGCCTGCTGCATCTTCACTGCCTGCTCCCTCGCGGACTGCGCCGCCGCGGCCGCCTGCTGCGCCTCGGCCATCTGCCGGTTCAGCAGCGGCTGCGCTTGCCCGCCTTTGGCGGCGTCCTTCCACGCCTCGGCGCGGCCCTCCTTCCGCTTCGCGTCCAAGGCCATCCGCACGACCCGCATCCTCTCGTCCTGCTCCCTGGCGAACCGCACCGCGGCGTCCAGCCGCGCGCTCCCCGCCTGCTTCGCCTCCGGCGAAGCCTTCTCGGGCTCGAACGGCCGGAACGCGGCGGCGGCGCCGACGTGCCCGGCTAGCGCCCCGCGCGCGGCGGCGAGGTCGCCCAGGCCCAGCTTGAGCACGTGCTGGAGGACGGTGATGTAGGAGACGCAGCCGAAGGTCGGGTCGCGCAACCGCGCCGTGGCCTCGTACACCAGCGACTCCACGACCCCCGCGCGCTCCGCCGGCGGGACCTCGGCGAGCAGCTTCGACACGTTGCTGGCGCCGAACACCTTGTGCACGGCGGCGAACTGGTCCCCGTGGTCCGGCGGGAAGTAGGCCGCGAACGCGCAGTAGGGAACGCACCGCCGCCGGAGGTGCTTGCACCCAGCGCACGGCGGTGGGGCTGACCCCTCCGCCGACGACGTCGCCTCCGACGAGGACGACGACATCGATCGCTAGCTTCAGAGATCGACCAATGATCTGTGGTGCTGGAATAATCAGCAAGGAAACAGAACGGAACGGATAACGAGCGAAGCAGCCAAGAGGGGTTTACCACGCAGCCAATTAGATCAATCTGGCAGGGTACAGGAGAGTTGGTTGCTTGAGGCGGTGCACGAGATCGACGCGTTCAGGTCCGTGCCCAAGACGAAGAGGAATGGCAGCATCAGTACACGACGATACGCTGGGCCCAAGTTAGTTACGGTTCCGGTTAAAAAAAATCTGGATGGGAGCATATCCCAACAACTTGGTCTTTTAAAAAGGTGTGAGATTTAGGAATATCTCAGTCACTTTTTTAGTTATTGAATATTGATTCAACCGCTCAGATTTTTATTCACTTGTGTCAAAAAATGTTTTATAGAAAAACAAAAATGTTTCACCTAAAAACTAATTGTTCGAGTAGTACAATTTTATTGTTCCAACATTACAGTTTCATTGTTCCGAAAATCCTTTCTAAATCAGAATTTACAGGTAGGTTCCCCATAAAGAGGAAAATTTGAACATTCAAGGTGCATAAGTAATTTGAGGGTGGATGAAGCATTTGAGAGGCAAGGGGGGGCGGGGTGGGGGAGCCATTTCTCTCCCCTTCATCATGCATGATCCCATAGCGGAAAATGCGTTGAGGCGCTGGGGGTGGACGGCGGTAGGCAACTTGTCCTGGTACAGGAACGGCCTCCGCAACGAGTCATGTGCATACCCTTGTGTGGAGGCTGGAGTTGCGGGAGAAGCTCTCCACGTGGGGTAAGGACGAGGAGGTGGTGTTGAGTCAGTGGCCCACGGCCAGCCCACGCACTGAGGTGAAGGTGAAGAGAGCCTTGGCACCATGGATGGAGCAGTGACGAGTAGGGCTCCCAGCCCAAACACGCGGTAGCACCGCGCGCAGGCGGAGCCCGTCGCTGTTCGAGTGCTCGAGCCCCTCCTTGTCGTAGATCTCCTGCTCCGCCTGCTCGTATCTGGCTCAAACCAGTGTAAAATATGCTGCAATTTTCAAACATGTACCCATACACAAAGGGAGAGGTGTGTGATATGTACGAGGGAAAAAGGAAAGAAAGAAAGGACCTCTCTTCATTATGTTTCACCATTGTTCATCTATTTTTGTGCATTTAATCGTGCTCTTGTTCGTACATCACGCGCTCATTGTTATAGTAGAACGGAAATGCTTCACAGACGGCCGGGTTGTCTGACCCGGCCATGCGACCCATATGTGATGCTAATCCGACGCAGTGATGCTGCATCCTTTGAACATGATTTGCTAATTTTGAACGTTGATTGTTGGTCATACGGCCGGGTTCCGACCCGGTCGTACGAATACCATTGTTCATAGCAGAACAATAAGGGTGGATGAAGCATTTGAAAAGGGGAGGGGGGCATTGTCCCCTATTGGACACTTCTCTCCCATTCATCATTTGTTGTTTTGCACGCTCAGTTTGAAATGTTGTTTTGATCGTTGAACACGTTGTTGCGATCGTGGGCGCTGTGATGCCGAACGGGCATGCATGGGCTGTCGTGCCCGTGCATGATCCCACAATCCACCAGCGGGAACGGCGGCTGAGCAATGGCGCTGGGGTGGGGGCAGGCAGCTCGTCCTTGTGGTACGGGAATGGCCTCAGCAACAGGTCTTGTGCAAACCACGGGTCCGTGCACGACGCGTGGAGGCTGGAGCTACGAGAGAAGCTCTCCATGGTGTGGCGAGGACGAGGAGGTGGCGTTGAGCCGGCGGCCGACGGCCAGCCTGCGCGGTGTTGTGAAGGTGAAGAGAGCCCTGGCACCATGGATGGGGCGGTGACGAGCAGAGCAGGGCTCCCAGCCCAAACACACAGCAGCACCGCACATAGACCCTTCCCCTCCCGTCGTCGATCTCTTGCTCTGTCTGCTCATATCTGGCTCAAACCAGTGTAAAATATGCTGTATTTTCAAACATGTACCCATAAACAAAAGGGAGAGGTGTGTAATATACGAGGGAAAAAGGAAAGAAAGAAAGGACAGGCTCTCTTCATTATGTTTCACCATTGTTCATCTATTTTTGTGCATTTAATCGTGCTCTTGTTGGTACATGCACAGGACAACAGAGCTTTTCTAATCGTATGTGTTTTTAGTTCTTAGTGATTCTACGGTCCTTTGGACGCAGAAAAATTACAATACCATTGACAAAAAAGACTCCTAACTAATGTGGCATCTGTTTGGAACATTTGACTTTTACATCAATTCAACAGTAATAATTCGTAACAATCCGGTAAAATTTCTCCCATATTCACGTGTTTGTCTTGCAAAGTTGCAAGTGAGGTCGTGGTTACACGGCCAACTGGCGCAACACCCCCAACTCCACCTTACATCCCTCGGCCGCCGTCCAGCCGCGCCCACCCAGACTATCGCTCCTGCCTCGCCTCCATTTCTCATCTCTCGCTTCCCTTCCTCCTCTTCGCCCCCTGATCCTTAGCCGCCAACGAGTGGAGATCCATCCGGACCTGCTTCCCTTGGTAAGCAACGAAACCCTGCTTCGCTTGCTGGTTGCTCGGAGTTGAGCTAGTTGTTCGTTTCGTTTTATTAGATTCGTCTCTTCCTGCTGATTCCCAAATCGTTGCTTCTCTCTTGAATCTCTGGTAGGACGAGGCGGCACCGATGTCATCGCCGGGAGAACGGCCGCGGTGCGCGGCGTGCGTGCACTCCAAGCGCAAGTGCAATCCGTGGTGCGTGTACGCTCCCCACTTCCCGCCGGACGACCCGGCGAGGTACGCCGCCGTGCACAAGGCCTTCCTCCCCCGCAACATCGGCCAGCTGATCCGCGAGCTCCCGCCGGACCAGCGCGCGGCCACCGCCAACCTGCTCGTCGACATGGCCCGGGCGCGCCCCGACGAGCGACTGGCAGAGAACTTGCAGGAGCTGCGTGCCCTGCTCAACCTCGCGCGGGGCGAGCGACGTGCGCGGCGTGCAGGAAGCTCCATGTCGCGTGCGCGCCGGACTGCGTGTTCGCGCCCCACTTCCCGCCGGACGACGACGAGGACAGGTTCGGCGCCGTGCACGACGTGTTCGGCTACAAGAACGCCGCCGCCGTCCTCGGCGGGCTCTCGCCGGACGTGCGGAGGGCCGCCGCCGACGCGCTCGTCTACTCCGCCCTCGCGCGCCGCCACGACCCCGTCCACGGCTGCGTCGGCGAAATCGACGCCCTCAACGCGAGGATCAAGCAGGTCTACGAGGAACTGACCGCGTCCAAAGCGGAGCTCGCGGGCTACGAGGAGGCGGCCGGCGCGCCCGCCGGGACGTCCTCCGTCGAGACGCCGCGTTACGATGCGATGGTGCAGGAGATGGCGATGCACCTGGCGGCCTTCGTGGAGGTCGCGTCTGATGACGTGCGCGTGGAGCCTGGGAGCAGCTCCGGCGTGACGGTGGCGCTCTCGGCACCACGGCCACGCGACGAAGCTGGGCCATCCCTCGTCCAGGAGAAGCAGCCGCCGTCGTCGCAGGAACAAGCAGTAACTGCGGCCGTGGGAGATCCTTCTCCGCAGCCGTTCGCTGGCACTGCCGCGCCGCGGCAGGTGGTGCATGCGCAGCAGTTGGCAGCCGCGTTGGAGGCGACGAGGCAGCAGACCACGGTGGCGCACCAGGCCGCTGCGCACGCGCACGCTTGGCCCACCGGCAGCAGCTCCGGTGCGACAGTGGCGTCCGCGTCGCCGTGCCAACTCCCAGCCGCGGCGTACGTGGACCAGCAGCTGGCGCTGCGGGTGGCGAGGGCGCGGCAGCTAGCCGCCTTCGTGGAGGTGGCAAGCGCGGGTGCACGCTGCGGCCGGGCACAGCTCCGGCGTGACGGTGGCAGTCTTGCCGCCGGATTCAGCCGAGGCCGGCGCCGCCCCTCATCCAGCAGGAGCAAACGGAGACAGCGGCCGTCGACGTCCCTGATCCATCCCTACCCAAGGCAGACGATCAAGGCAGTGACAGGTGATCATTTACAGTTCTTGCTTGACTTGGGACCTCTGTTTGATTGTCTTGATACATTCATTCTTGTGCTCCAAGACAATCTCGTTAGCTCATAGAAAATACTCGAGTGTCATGTTAATCAGTTTGATTCTTAAGAAAAATAAAAAAGGATCTTTACAGTTTTCCCATGTTGTTTGTGTAATTCTGCATAGCAGAATTTCTGTGTGAAAATGCAAATTGTTTGGGAGTGCAACAAGTTGATCCGGCTAGAATTGTTGGCTTTCATAAGAACAGAGATTCATGGGGCTACTTCTTGATTGTCAGAGTGATATCTGAGATGATTAGTTACTCCTTATAGCAGTATCATGTTGCGCAATGATCTTTATGAAGAACCAATTGACATCTTGCATTAGTATGGGAACCGGCTTAAGCTCCTGGAATCTTGGAATTTTTTATTCCCTAGCGAGGTATCAAAGCAGTATCCCTCTTAACGTGAATGTATAACTCACAGATCTACTATCAATGCAAGTAGTGCCCCTTTTACATCCCTGTAATGTTTCCGTCAACAGAAACCTGAACCTATTGATCAGGCTACTGGTACTCAATACCATTAAGCAAGAGCATATATAATGCACATTTCTTCTTACAGTGTACCCAGTATATGTGTGCTGATGTGATGCATCTCTCTCTTCCTCAGTTCTCTCTAGGTCTGTCTGACATTGTCGTGTTTGTATGTATTGTACTAATGGCATCAGGCATTGAGAAAATATGCTTTTTGAAACAATTTTATTTCACATACTGATACCATTCCCCTGGAACTATGGATTGTCAGGCCGTCAGGATCTTCATGAACCATGAGTCACCTTTTTTCCCTCAAGGACAGAATGCAACACAGAAAGAGTGGTACAGAGAAGGCGTTTACCATGGATCATTATTGTAGAAGTTGTCCAGGAGGAAATGATGAAGTGGGATAAACATACAGAGAGGAGAAGTTGGTTTGGGATTTATTTGTAGAAACGCTTTAAAAAGTGTCGCTAGTTTTAGTTTTTACTTGGAAAAATTGTTTGTTCTGATAGTTCAAAGACATTATGTCGGTATACCATATGCTCCTGTACATTGTCTGAATTTTCTGGGTGGATACATATCACCATTGATTAATACTGTTTAGATGCTCAGTGAGATGTTTTGCTTATGGAAATGACACGGTGGTTATTTGCTGGCACTGATCTACAATTTTGCTGGCTGCAACTTGTATGCTTTGCATTTCAGTGATTTGGCATTCAGTTACATTTGTGCTGCTGGAGATGAAAGAGAGGCCGGAGCATCCCTGCGTGCTCCTTTCTGATCTCAGATTTATTTATCACAGAGGATATTTCTTCTTGAGGGGACAGACTACAGAGGATAGCTGGTTCCTTTTTACTGTCAGGGAAGTTGTTCCGGTTGTTACCTTTTGCTACTCAGCTTTATTTGTTTCTGGGAAGAAAACGATTGGGGGGATGCTATTTTTTTTTCACGTTCCACTACGTTCACTGCTTGTTTTTCGCTTCATTTTATTCTAATCCGACATGGCAAACTTTTTGTTTTTCGTTACATAAAACTGCTTTTTTTTTTTGCGATGGATAAAACTGCTTTTATTTGTTATTGCATGGTATCGTACAAGTAATCAAACCCTATGACTTGTACAAACCAAAGAGAGAACAATAAAGGCAAGGCCTCCTCATATTTTGAGTCTCCGTTCATCACCTGTTTTGTGAATGAATATGGACAGTTAATTTTTCTGATCATCACGATCAAAATAACCACGTAATCCCACATGATTGGCCTGGATCAAAATGACCACGTAACCTGTTAAATATATCTGTTAACAGAAATTGGAATTCACAGCTTGTGGTTCAGAGCTATTTGATTGCCAGAGTGACCTCTTGATGGTTGGTTAGTTTGTCCCCTATAATAGCATCAAGTTGGGACATCAAATGGATATCCTGGATGACTTTATGAAGCATTCATTTGTTAGATCAAATTGATCTTAAACTTAACAGGATCAAACTAGAACAGATAGAACACCTAGATACCTTAGATTAAACCTGAATTGATGACGCTTAGGACTTACCAGCCATGATGACGCCTTGGTTAGTCCTTAAATGAGGTGCAGACTATGTAGAACTCGATGTAGATGAAGTAGAGCAGGTGGTAGTCGATGTAGATCGAAGGGCACCGAGCTTCCAGCCTTCCAGCACCTTAGGGATCGGTAGAGGTAGGGTTACGGTTAACCCTAAAACTAAATTCGTGAATAACTCACGATTAGGGAAAACCAGGGGTTTCCCCTTGGTTATATAGTGCTGTAGGCTTGGGGCCGGGCCCTTAGGTGGGCCGCCTCCCGATCAAGGCAACTAAACAGGGTATTAGTTGAATTCGGATTGGGCCTTTAATGGTCCAATTAGTTCTTGACCGAGGTCAAACTATTAATTCCAACATAATTGACATGCTAGTTCCCTTGCATTTCAAAGATATCAGCTTGAGTGTCTGGATTCTTTTACATCTTCGGTTCCTAGCTAGGCTCAGAAGCAATTCCGGTAAATTGTGCACATATATGCATGTATAAAAATAGTATCAGCCATATTAAGGTCAGGTACCCTGAAACAATGTTTCCGTCGCCTGAAACTATATGTATGACTTAGGTTTGTTAAATTTTGAATCAACGGACACCATATATAACAGCTACATGCATCACTCGATGCAGAGGCTGAAATATTGAAATATATTCCCTATTCTAAAAAAACGGACACCATATATCAAATTTTGGAGGGAAGTGAGTTAATTCTGGCTGGAAGTCTCTGCTTGGTTTATGCTAGGGAGATCTCTTTTTTGGACATCAAAACCTGTCAAATGCTAAAACTGAAATCATCAATTGTACATCTAGACTAGTATTCAGGGAGATTTTGTTATAGTGCCCTTTTGACTTGGAGTATCATGTTGTGACTTCATGAAATGGCTATCCTGGTGATGACTTGTTAGCAGTTCTTAAAAATCAAATTGAAATGCTAGCTTGAGCTCCTTGATTCATAGCTTCTGTTTCTAGCGTCATTCAGGAGCATTTCCCACCATTTGCGCAAATGCTCAGAGATAACAATTATCAAGTACTACCTCCGTTTTTGTTTTGAAGTCGTTCGGACACAAAACTTAATGCAAATTTGCACTAAACATCGTGTCCTAATGACGTCAAAATAAAACTGGAGGGAGTACAAATCAGTCATGCTAAAAATGTGCAACATCTGAAATCACAATACTACCATTTTTTTTATTTTGGACAGTCATATTGCTTTTACAGACTCTAAAATATTTATGTCAACAGAAATATGTCATTACAGTGGCAGGATCCTGCTAACAAATAGCTTAGCTATTAGTATGAAGATTGCAATGCTTGGAAGCGGAGACAATTAACCGTGCTAGTGCGTCCATATTGGTTCCAGACAACATAGGTGCTACTTAATGAATTATATGATGGTTGTTCTGTGAGTAAACTCTGTTCATTGGATAGCAAGAGTTCAGAGTACACCTCAGTTTTGATGGTTAGGAGACACTTGCCAACGCTTTTACAGTTCAATCTGTGTATTATGCACAGCAGTAGTGATCTTTCTAGTGTAGCAGTTTGGTGTTATAATGCTCAGACATTATTGTCTTATGTGTATGAACTGTACTCTGGGCATCAGGCATGTGATATATGCAGTTCTTGAACCCTTTTTATTTCACAAACTGACATCATTCTCCTGGAAATATGCTTTGTCATCAGGATCTTCGTGAGTTGCCTTCCCTTCTTCAAACAAATGCCAGACTGACGTTTTTCATGGACAGTGAAAAGATGCAAGGTGTGTGCAGAAGGGAGCAACAAGCATGAACAAGAACAAGCACAGAAGTGGAAAGGAACTGCCGAAGCTTATTGCTCTTTTTTTTCCCTGAGACTTTAGTACTATATTACCTACACACCTCCGTACGTTTTGTGCATTTATGTGCGTCTATCACGAAACGTATGTTGTCAGTTTTTTGCGGCGGGTTTTCACTTGTTAAAACTGTCATGCCACTGTGTGTACCAAGGGATAGAAGCATTTTGGTGCTGAGTTGCCTGATGTCTGGTGCTAGTATCACGTGATGGATTTTTGAGAAGTTATTCCTTTCCGCTTTGGGCAATGCATATGTAACTAAATATTGTGTCTACCTGAATTCAAAAGATGCATGGTTCAATGATCTTGATGTCTGTTTTCATATGTGACATGCATTTAATTAGAAAAAAGGATTGTTTGTTCTTATATTACCTCCAGGGCATTATGTTGGTATATCATCTCTTTGCACATTGCATGAACTGAACTTTACAGTTGCGGTACATTTCACCTTTGAGAAGTGTTGTTAAGCTCAGAGAAATGTTTCGCTTACGGAAATGACATGCATGGTTATATGCTGGCATTGATTTAATGAATTGTTTTGCCGGCGGCAGCTTGTATGTTTTGCCTTTCAGTGATTGGCATTCAGTTATATTTCTGCTACTATTATTTTGTTTGAAATGGTACATTTCAGCTACTGCAGATGGAAGAGAGGAGCGTCCCTGCGTGCTCCTTTGATCTCCTCTTTTGTGATTATTTATTATTTTTCTAAGATGGTACTACGTAGCAGAGGATATTTCTTCTTTGAGGATACAAGGACAGTTGGTTCTTTTTTCGACTGGAAGGGCAGTTAATTCTTCCTAACAACGTATTAAATTTGTTTCATCCGTCGTCATCACTCTTCATGATCAAAATGACCATGTGATTTTTAATTGTAATTTCAACTGGCCAACTTCTCGGTGCAACCTTGCTCTCCGCTTGGAACAAGTGAATTTTCACACACAGTGAATTTTACCCTGTTTTTGACGGCCCTGTAAAATCATCAGCCTGTAAAAAAAGAGGTGCCGTGCGTGCTTAGCTTTTCTTCCAACAAACCGAACCGAGCAACGGACCGAGGGCCCCACTCCACCTCTCTCTATATAAGCTGTCAGGCCGCGGCCGCCGTCCGGCAGCCGCAGAACAACTCCTCCCCTCCATTTCTCCCCCTCGTCTCATCGTCGTCAACCTTGCCTTGGTAAGGAAGGAATCTCTGCTTCGCTTGCAGCTCGCTCGATCGGAATGTTTCTGTCGCTTCGTTTTCGTTCGAATTCCTTCCTGCTGATTCCAAATCTCCGTTTCTAACGTGCTTGGGTTTCTGGAAGGTTCCAGAAAAAGGAGGCGTCGAAGGCGATGTCGTCGTCCGGGAAAGGGAAGGAGGTGGACACGCGATGCTCGGCGTGCCAGTATCTCCGGCGGCAGCAGTGCGTGCCGGGATGCGTGTTCGCGGTCTACTTCCCGCGGGACGACCCCCAGGAGAGGTTCGCCACCGTGAACGAGGCGTTCGGCGGCCCCGACGAAGTCGCCCGGCTCCTCCTCAGCCAGCAGCCGGGCCTGTGGGCGGAAGAAGTCGCCCAAACCCTCTCGACGAAGCAACGCAGCGGTTGGCGGCGGGCGCGCAGCAGCAGCAGCCGAGCGGCTCGGCGGGAGGGGTGGTGGTGCCGTTGCTGCCATGGGGAGTGAGCCCGCCCTGGGCGCCGGACGGCGTCTTCACGGCCCACTACTTCCCGCCGGGCGATGACCCGGCAAGGTTCGCCGCCGTGCACGCGTCGTTCGACGCCAACAACGTCGCCCAGTACATCCAAGCGAAGCAGCAGACGGAGGCCGTTCACCACACCCAGCAGCAGCAGCCGAGCACCGCGGCGGCCGCGGGAGGGACGGTGGTGCCCCCGCCGCCATGCGTCTTCGTGGGCCACTTCCCTCCGGGCGACGACTCGGCAAGGTTCGCCGCCGTGCACGCGTCGTTCGACGCCAACAACGTCGCCCAGTACCTCCGAAACTGCTCGCCGGGGCAGCAGACGGAGGCCGTCCACCACGCCCAGCAGCAGCAGCCGAGCGCCGCGGCGGGAGGTGCGGTGCCGCCTCCCCCGCCGCCGACAAGAGGGAGCCGGCCGTGCCTGGAATGCAAGCACCGCCGCTGTGGGTGCGAGCCGGGCTGCGAGCTCGCGCCGTACTTCCCGCCGGACAGCGATACGGCGAGGTTCGTGGCCGTCCACAAGGTGTTCGGCATGGAACAGTTGATCGCGCGCTACAGGATGATGGAGGTCGCGTCCGTGCGCTTCGTCCCCGCACAAGTGCCGCAGGAGGTGATGGAGCAGGTGCCTGCTGCGGGCGACACGATGGCCGGGATCACCAACTTCGAGACGCCCATGGAGGACCAGCAGTGGGCGGGCGGCGTGCTCGGGGAGCTTCTGGAGCAGCCCGCGGCCGCCGACGTGCCCGGGAGCAGCACCGGCGTCGCAGCGGCGTTCCCGGAGCCAGCTGCGACCGTGCCAGCCTTCCTCATGCAGCATCCTCCGCCGCAGGCGCCAGCAGCAGACGCCGGCGTCCAGGATACAGGCCTCCCGGATTTGAACTCTTCTACAGGTACTGAACTCCTCTTCCTCCAATCTCCTCTTCGCGTTCAGTTCTGTACTCAGGTTTCGGATGTCATGCACCTGTGTTTGATTGTCTTGTGACATTCCTCATCTCTGAGACGAATAATCGATCAGTGCGTGAAAGTAGTACATGAGTAATCCTGTTTCGTTCTATAAAGGTGGTGAAGCAAATCCTTACAGTTTGTCGATGTCTGCTCTTTGAGCTCAGTAAATTTTTGTGAGTGAATCAAACTTGTTTGCCGGTGCTAGTTATAAACATGTACATGTTTCTGAGCTCTCTAGAACCGTCCTGTACATTTACTGAATTACACAAGAGAAGTTGCTCTCTGAAACTGATGTGCTGTACCTACTACCTAGTTAATTCTCTATCCGATCGTTTTATACTATATGACTTTGGTTAGTTCAATTTTGAACCAACCAACATCATATATCCAATTTTAGCGGGAGGTAAGTTAATTCCGGTTTTGATGTTGCTTAATGACTATGATGGTTGTTCTGTGAGTAAACTCTGTTCATTCAATAGAAAGAGTTCAGATCTTTGGTGATGGTTAGGAAACACGTGTCCAACTCTTTTACAGTTAAATCGGTGATGACTTCATAGCAATTCTGAAAATTCATTGAAATGGTAGCTTCCGCACCTTGATTCACAGTTTCTCTTTCTAGCATCGCTCAGGAGCATTTCCCATCATTCTGTGCACATGTTCACATATGCAAGCATCTAGTATCAGTCATGCTACAAATGTGCAAAAATCTGAAATCAAATTTGATAGCATTTTGAATTTTGTTAGTGGTATTTCTTTACAGACCTGTTAGTGGTTCAGGGCTATTTGATTGTCAGTGTCCTATTATGGTTTGGTTAATTTCTAATACGTACCTTGGATGACTTGATGAAGCACTAACTAACATGCTACTCCCTCCATTCTTTTTATGATGTCGTTCAGACAAATCTTTGTAGTTCATTTGTAGCTCATTCTTGTTGTCTGAAACGACAACAAAAGAAAAGAGAATGGAGGGAGTAGTTCACTTGCATTTCATGGAAATTTGCTTTGAGTTCCTTGATTCTAACATCTTCGTTCACTGGATTCTGACAACTTTTCTTCGGTTCCTAGGTTTGACATTGCCGCCGCGCCTCCCGCCGCCGCTCGGCATGGACCAAATCTGGGAGATCCTCCTCCGCCTCCCGCCAAGTGCCCCTGCAACCCGCGTGCAGGCCATGTTGGTCTGCCGGACGTGGCGTGGGATCCTCACCGACCACGCCTTCATCCGCCGCTACAGCGACTTCCACCGCACCCCACTCATGCTGGGCCTCATCGTGAACACGGACGAGGAGGAGGACGAGGAGGAGGAGGACTACGACGACGACGACCTCCCCTTCGCCGAGTTCCTCTACGTCGTCGACTCCGTCTCCGTCGCCAAGTTCGTCCCCGCCGCCGACTTTCACCCGTCCGTGCTCCAGCACATGCGGTGCCACGTGCTGGACTGCCGCCACGGCCACGTCCTGCTCGTGCGCGAGGACTCGGGCCAACTCGTCTATTGGAACCCACTCTCCGGCGTGGTGGGCAACATCCCGGCGCCTGCAGGCCAGTCACAGAGGTACGGATACTCCAACGCCGCCGTCGTCTGCACCAGGGGCTGCGACCACCGCGCGTGCAGCAGCACCCCGTTTCTCGTCGCCTTCGCCGGCGTCAAGAGTGATCGCGTTCGCGTGCACGCGTGCCTTTATTCGTCCATCACCGGAGAATGGAGCACACGTACGTCGATGGATCCTGACCGTGAGGACTATGGCATCCTCGAAGAACCCGCCGCCGTCGCCGGGGACGCCGTTGTCTTCAACGGCGAGGACTCGACGCTACTTGTCTACAACATGGTGGATCGACACCTTTCGCTGATCGAATTGCCTAATGGAATTGATCAGATCCGACTACTGTCGTCAGAGGATGGTGAACTGAGGTTTGCCAGCCTATACGACAACGCCATCAGCCTCTGGTCCCGCGACGCCGTCGCCGCTGCGTGGGTGCTATCAAAGACCGTGAGCCTTCAAAACCTGCCTTCCGGCCCCATTATTTCTCTCGGTGGTTTCTCTGATATAGCAGATTCCATCTTCCTGTTCGGAGATGATGGCACTGTCAGTTCCTTCAGTCTGACGTCCTTCGGTACCACCAGCGTGTGCCGTATGGCCGGCCCTATTCAGATGCTGTTTGCTTACTACAGTTTTGAGTAGTCTGATTCGTTGCAAGACCTTTGTTGTTCCTTTGACTGAAAGCTGAATTGGTTCTTTTCACTGAAAACAGAATCAGAGCGTTTCATTTTGAGTTCCTTCTGAACGTGATTGCAGTTTTAGCACTCCTTCTCTCTTGTGAAGGCGGGCATATTGCTAGTTGATAAAAAAGGATGCACATTTATTTTGCTGCAGAAGATCATACGGATTCTGAATAAGCGGATTTATATCTGTGTAATTTTAGCCCACAAGTCGCCAGCTCATTTTGAACTCAACCACTAATCCCCATGGGATTCTAGCCTATCGAGGCAATGGCAGAGTGTCAGCAGCTCGCTGCGGATTGCTTCAGTCTCACGAGAAAAAAAAGTTGAAGGAGTACGATTGTGCATAAGTAATAAATTACAGTGTTTTGAGTTTCTCACATGCTCATGTTCTTTTATTTTTAAATGAAAGGAATCATATTCGTTCCACAGTTTCATAGCTAAAGCACAGGAGTGCACATATCTAGAATAGGACACGGCACGGTTATGAGGTCACTGCTTAGTACTCACTCCGTTTTTAATTATATGACGTCTTTGACTTTTTCGTTGAACTTTGACTAACAATATATATTTAAATAATTACTTTTTAAATATGAAATGAATATCATTGAATTCATCATCAAAAGCACTTTAAGATTAACCTATACACTTAGCTATTTACAAAAATATTTTGAATAAGACGAACGGTCAAACGTAACCAAAAAAGTCAACGGCGTCATATATTAAAAAACAGAGAGAGTAGTTAGTAGTGAAAAGCTGACACCATATCTGCTAATTTCTCCTTGACCAGAAGCCATTTGCATTAACAGCTCAAGTTGAATCACCGGCTCTTGGACCGTCATTCATAAAGGCCGCTCCCAACAACTGCAATAAAACAAAACACACACACACACACACACACACACACAAAGAAAATAAACATCAGATGGTTGAGAAGCTCTAAATTAACATTAGTTTTAACCAGCCAAAAACAAGCAAGCAACAGTGACTAGGTTCTGTTTGGGAGGACTTCTCAAAGTGCTTCTGCTCTAGATTTATAAGAAGCTAGCCAAACAATTTAAGAAAAGAAAAAGATTCTGCTTCTCCCCTGAAGAAGCGCTTCTCAACTTTATACTAGAATCTAAAAGCTATAAAAACATAGTTTCTCAGGACTTATCTCATCTACTTTTGCATTAGTTTCATAAGAGAAGTTGTTTTGTCAAACAGTTCAAAAGGTGCTTGCATAGAAATTGTTTTTCTAGAGAAGTTGTTATGGTGAAGATCTCTCCCAAACACACACTTAGTTGCCCACAAGACCCACTAGGTAACAAGTACTCAACTCTGGTTCTTAGTTAATTGATAACTATTAGACAATTTGATTGGTTAATTTTAACACTAGAAAAGTTTTTCTAACAACGTCAATTAAAAATAAGGCGGAGTAACTATATTTGATCACCGCAAGATTTTCTAACAACGTCAATTAAAAATAAGGGGGAGAAAACCTATATTTCCCTGTTTCTTTAGCACTAATTCATCAACGTCCTTTGCATGATGTTATTGCAATAAGGTGACATTGACAACAATCACGTCTACAGAATGTAAATTGTTAAATATAAGTGAAGGACTAAAAGAATGTTAGTGCAGACATATCAGGAGTTTGACATTTTGGTTAAGTACTTTCATTGAGCACACCGTCGTCCATAGTACTATTATGTAACTTGATATAACTCGTATCATCTGAATATATATATATGTATATGGTCTCGATCAAAAAAGACTCATATATATAAGAGAGAGGAAGTTAATTACAGTACTTGGTTTCATGGGGCCGGGATGAGGCAAGTACGTTACCTGCTGGAGTGCAGAAGCTCGCATAGGGGACAATAGCAAGGATGTGGTGACGGTCATCAGAGAAGTCATATATCTTCCTTACCCGTCGAAACTTCAAATCAATAACGAAGATCCCAATGCAGGTACTGATGAAAACGACGCTACAGGCGTTCTCAGCAGCAACCACTCTTGCACTAGCTCTACGGTGGGAGTCCTGCGAGAGCTGAGAAGAAGGGAGCAGCTTATCGAGGCTATAAACTCTTTGTTGAGCCCATCTGCCGTCTCCATCCCTTGACCACGTGTAGAGCTCGGACTCGAGCACCACCGCGAATCCAAGCCCACCGTCCTCCGCTGTCATGAGGGCGATGCACTTACCCTTACTTTCTGATGGCTGGCTGATCAATGACAGCTCCTGTTTGGACATGTCGTACTCCAAGATCATGCTCTTTTCACACTTGAAGTAGAGCGCATTCCCGATGAGAGCATTGCGTCCTCTCATTATACGAAGAAACGGGTGCAGCTGTGCAGAGATGGGCACGCCCCACGCGCGTTGCTCCGACGAGTAGATGCAGGCGGAGGTGAGCCCCTCTTCCGTGGCGACGACGACCACCCGGAAGGCCGGGCTGTCGTCGACGTGGTGGTCGCCGCAGAGCAGCAGCGCGGCGCTCCATCCCTCCCTACGCGCCAACCTGTCCATGGGCGTGCTCATCGGCACCACGGGAAGCCTCCACGCCTCCCCCGTGATCATGGGGTCCCACACGATGAGGTGCAGCCTCACGGATTTAGGCCTGACCACCACCACGTCGTGCTTGTCGTAGAAGAGGACGCGGCCGTGGCGGGCGTCGACGGGGCGCCAGCTGGGCATGAAAGCGCGGGGCAGGCGGCGGAAGGAGGGGGTTAGCGGCAGGAAGCCGGTCTCGCCGGGGTCGGAGAAGGTGTCGGAAGGTTTGCAGATGCCGCAGAAGAAGCCGAGGACCGGCGGCGCCCGGCGCCCGTGGAACTCGCGGAACCGGCGGTTGAAGCCGGGGCCGGAGACGAGGCGGCACCAGGTCTTGGAGACCAGGGCGGCGCTCAGGAGGCTCCCGGGATCGTCGGGCGGGAACCGGAGGAGAATCTCTTCGACGAGGTCGTCCATCAGTGACATGGCGATCGATCAATGAAGTGCCTAGCTAGTCGATCGATCTGGTTCGCCGTTCGTTGTGGGCAGCGCGCGGCGGAGCTATCTAGGGCTCGATCGCTGCTCGCCGCGCGCGTATTCTTCTCCTCTTCGATCTCTTCCAAACTCTATATATATTCCTAAAAGAAAAAGACTAATTAACCAACGTCTTTCTGTGTGAGTCCGCCTCCCCTACTAAACAGCGGCTTAATTAATTCAGCCTCCGCGAGTCCGCTTCAAGCGCTTGGAGTCCCGCCTCCGAGTACGTATGTACGTACGTACAATCTCTCTCTCTACTGCCGTAACTTGACCTCCAATCCCTATCGATCGATCGTGGCAGCGCGCGTTTAATTCCGGCCCTGAGACTGGGACTGATCCAGATCGGTGCAAGGGATATATAGGTCGGTCGGTGAGGTGAGTGCATGAAAGAAGCAGACCGTCTCGAACTATGCCGTGTTCACCGCCAGTTTTGCACTTAGAATTAACTGACTTGGAAGCCGAACTTATTGCTTCTTGGACTAATTAGAATTAACCGACGACAGTACTGCACACGGTACTCTCTGATCGACCTGCCGATGCTTCTCCACATCTGGGAGGGCATCGACCTATGCTTGAATATGGTGTACTATGGTTTCCGCTTGCTAGCTCGCTGATAATATCCACATCATGCCTCAAAGGCGTTGTCAGAGATTGCCCTGTTCAAGAGAAGCGCAGGAACCAACAATAGTGGCCTTGGTGAGTCCTGCTTGCTCGGATTTTAGGAACCGTTCTGTACCATGTGCTTGATATGTAGGTCTAGAAAACTGACCATTAGTTAGCTTGAATTATATTGATGCAAATTTTCTCCTTTTTGAAATTTATATTTTTTTGAAGTTTGCTTGTAAATTAATTATGATATGGGACCTACTGTACTGGAAGAGAACAAGAGAACAATTCATTTGAGGCTAGCAGTAATTGGCGATCACAAAGCCCGCAAGTGAGTCATCAGTCAACCTATGGTGGCACTGCTAGATACATGATATATTGATGAAATATAGTTCAATATCAGTTCCATGATTCTCCTATTTCCCAATTTTATATCATGTTCCTTTAACGTGAATATGACACGTACGTTAAGAGATTCTAACAGCAGAGACATGGAGAAATATGCATCTATAGTGATTAATTATTTTGCATTGACGGAGAGCATGTCTTTCACAGTATTTTTAATTTAGTTATTCATAAGCATGTTTGGTAAATTCTATTTCACTTAAAGTGGCGCATTTATAAATGATCTAAACACATATAGCTTATCGTAGCGGCTGGTGCACTTAACTCCGCTTGCACTGTTCATCTATTTTGTGAATGATATATTGACAGTTACAACTCCATTTCGTTTTACTGTCACTGGCTAGTTACTGTAGCAACTTTGACCGACCGTCTTTTTCTACAAATTCGTCGTCGATGCCTAAAACTTTCTATCAATAGAATTATCACTAAACATATTTGACAACATTGCGCACTTTGAAGTATTCATCAAAATTTTGTAGAAAAAAACGGTCAAAGTTGCTACAGTAACTAGCCAGTGACAAGTAAAACGAAATAGAGGTTGTAATTCTTTATAACAAATTAACGTTGTTTCATCAGTCATCACTCATCATGATTAAAAAAAACAAAATGACCATGTGATTTTGAATCGCAATTTCATCTGGCCAACTTCTCGGTGCATCCTTTGCTCTCCGCTTGGAACAAGTGAATTTTACCCTGTTCTTGACGGCCCCTGTAAAATCCTCAGCCTGTAAAAAAGAGGTGTCGTGCTTGCTTCGCTTTTCTTCCAACCAACCGAACAGAGCAACGGACCGAGGGCCCCACTCCACCTCTATAAAAGCTGTCAAGCCGCGGCCGCCGTCCGGCAGCCGCAGAACAACCTCCGCGCAGATAGATCGCCACGCTCGCCTCGCCTCCATTTCTCTCCCTCGTCTCCTCGTCGTTAACCTTGCCTCGGTAAGGGAAGGGAGGATGCTCTCTGCTTCGCTTGCTGCTTGCTCGATCAGAATGCTAATCTCTGTTTCTATCGCTTCGTTTTCGTTCGAATTGCTTCCTGCTGATTCCAAATCTCTGTTTCTATCGTGCTTGGGTTTCTGGAAGGTTCCAGAAGGAGGAGGCGTCGAAGGCGAGATGTCGTCGTCTTCCGGGACTGGGGAGGAGGTGGAGTCGCGGTTGCGGTGCGCGGCGTGCCAGCACCTCCAGCTGCTGGAGTGCGACCACCCGGAGAGGTTCGCCGCCGTGCACGAGGCGTCCTACGCCGACGACCAGCAGTCGGTCCCGCAGCTGACGGCGGGCGCGCAGCAGCAGCAGCAGCCGAGCGCCGCGGCGGGAGGGGCGGTGGTGCCGCCGCCATGTGGGCCAGTGAGGGAGCCGTGCGCGGCATGCCAGCATCTCAAGCGCCCGTGCGCGCCGGACTGCGTCTTCGCGGCCCACTTCCCGCCGGGCGACGACTCGGCAAGGGAAAGGTTCACCGTCGTGCACATGAGGTACGGCACCCGGACTACCGCGCACTTCACCGAGTACCTTCGAAACCGCTCGCCAGAGCAGCATGCGGATGCCGTCAACGAGCTCGTCCAACATGCGACGAATGAGTTCAATCGCGTGATGGTGCCGCTTATGGAGGATATCCAGAAGAATGAGCGATTGCGCTCCGCCACCGGAGCGGAGGCCGTCGTCGTCGAGCAGCCCGCGGCTGACGTGGCGGCCGGGGTCACCAACTTCGAGACGCCCATGGACCAGGAGCGGTGGGCCGACGAGGAAGGCGTGATCCGGGCGTTTCAGGAGGCGTTTCTGGAGCGGCGCACCGCCGACGTGGCCGGGAGCAGCACGGCGGCGGTGCCGGGGCCAGCTGCGACCGCGCCAGCCTTCCTCATGCAGCAGCCTCTGCCTCCGCAACAAGCGCCAACTGCAGCCGCTGGCGTCCAGGATGCAGGCCTCCCGGAGGCAGACGATGCTGCAAGTGACAAGTCTTCTACAGGTATTGAACTCTTCCTACTCCTCGCGTTCAGTTCTGTACTCAGATTCCGGCTGTCGTCTGTGTTTGTTGTCTCATGACATTCCTGTTCTCTCTTCTCTGAGATGACCAATCAAGTCATCGGTGCGTGGAAGTAGTACGTATCAACCCGATTATCTAAATATATCAATATAAAGGTTGTTAAGAAAATCCTTACAGTTTTTCGATGTCTGCTCGATGAGTTCAGTATGTTTTTGTGAGTGAATACAACTTGTTTGCCAGTGCCAATTACAAACATGAACATGTTTTTGAACCTACTGGACTGTCCTGTAGATTTACTGAACTACACAAGAGAAGTTGGTATTTAAACTGAATGTTGGTGAACCTAGTTTACACTCTCTCCGATTTTATAGACACGACTTTGGTTAGTTCAATTTTGAATCAACTGACACCATATTCAAATTTTGGAGGGAGTGAGTTAATTCTGGCTGGAAGTCTCTGCTTGCTTCAGCTAAACCTGGTGAAATCTCGTTTTTGGACATCAAAACCTGGTGAAATGCTACAGCTGAATCATCAATTGTACATGTAGACTAGTATTCAGGGAGATTTAATTATCATGGAGTGCCCTTTTGACTTGGAGTGTCATGTTGTGGCTTCATGAAATGGCTATCTTGTTGACGACATATTAGCAGTTCTGAAAAATCAATTGAAATGCTACCTTTAGCTCCTTGATCCATAGTTTCTGTTTCTAGCGTCGTTGAGGAGCATTTCCCACCATTTGTGCACATGCTCAGAGATACAACTATCAAGTACAAGTCAGTCATGCTAGAAATGGGCTACATCTGAAATCACATTACTCCCATTTTTGAATTTGGTCAGTGATATTGCTTTTACAGATGCTGTAAAATACCTCTGTCAACAGATAGCTGTCATTACAGTGGGATCCTGCTAGCAAATAGCTTAGCTATTGTGAAGATTGACATGCTTAGAAGTGGATTATATGCAATTCTTGAACCCATTTTATTTTACAAACTGACATCATTCTCCTGGAATATGCGTTGTCATCAGGGTCTTCTTGAGTTGCCTTTCCGTCTTCAAACAAAGTGAAAAGATGCAAGGTGTGTGCATAAGGGAGCAACAAGCATGAACAAAAACAAGAACAGAAGTGGAAAGGAACTGCCGAAGCTCATTTGCTTTTATTTTTCTGATACTTTAGTACTATATTACCTACATAACTCCGTACGCTTTGTGCGTTTATGTGCGTCTGTCACCAAACATATGTCGTTAGATTTTTGCCGTGGGTTTTCACTTGTTAAAACTGCAATGCCACTTTGTGTACCAAGGGATAGAAGCATTTCGGTGCTGAGTTGCCTGATGTCTGGTACTAGTATCACTTGATGGATTTTTGAGAAGTTATTCCTTTCAACTTTGGGTAATGCATATGTAAATGTAGTGTCAACATGAATTCAAAAGTTGCATGGTTCAATGATCTTGATGTCTGTTTTCGTATGTGAGATGCAAAGCACATACTGAATCTGGTTGCTGGGTCTGTGCATCGATCATTCACTGATCATATCAGATTGCTCTACTAGTGGCATGTATTGATGTATATACGCGCCCATCTTGTCATAAGCCGGATATGTCAGGCGGCGGCACATCTAAGCTCCTGGTTCATGTATTTTCAGTTCCAAGCTCCGAAGCAATTCTCATTGCTTTCACATACTTCCATAATCCATTAATCACGAATGCAAAATGCACATCAGTTCGATACTTAGTTAGCAAATACATCAGTTCAATTCTTGCATGATTAATATAATCTGTGTGTAATGCAAACTGATCTAGTTTAACAATCTGGTCATGCAAATGCTGGTACCGTACTCTTTGCACCTCGGTCTCTCATTTCCTTTCTGGGTTTGACATTGTTACTCTTGGCACCAGGCATATCACATACGCAACTATTGAATCCACATTCTCGTGCAGAGCTGAGGTCTTTACATCTAAAATCCTCATTCTCGTGGAAATATTTTGCTTCGTGAGGCTACTCGTGAGTTGCCTTTGATTCTCAAGAACACATTCATATGTGAAAGCGAAAAAAAAGAAAGCAACTCAAAGCGTCGGACAATGGATTAAAGGTTTTTGAAGGATCTGCTACTGCAACTTTTGTTCTCCTCGAACATTGGAGTCTACAAGGAAGAAAACTACAAAACATTGTGCAAGCAGTTAAAGTGATAACCCAGTGCCTTATTCTTCGGGCACATACAACACCTTACTCCTGCCCTTACATATGTAAAATTCTGTGCATATTTCTGGCCTAGAGAAACCGCATACCATCTGGCAGAACTCCTTAGCCTCGTTTACAGTAACTGAACGATCGAAAATTACTGTCAACTTTTTTAGCACTGTCGCCCAGTTTAATAGTTGCTTCACAACAGAAATTTCACATTCAGATCCCATGAAGCCAGTGATTTCTACTTCTTGGAGGCAATACAACACTAGTTCCTCTGTTTCCGAGTGTGCATGCTGACCACAGATACAACCGAACGAACAAGCAGGTTGTGCCTGAAACAAGAATCATAGTACTTCATAAGACTAACTGACATTGGTGGATGATATCAAACGAGATGAAACTAGATTATTATCAGATTGTCTCAAAATGCTAGCATGATATCAACAACAATAGCCAAAGGATCCCACCCATACATTAGTCTGAATGGTAATGTATTGCCACAATATGCTTGTTCTGAGCTAATAGAGTGGTTTAATGAACATAATTATTCTTAAAAAACAACAAACCCCACCGGTATCATTCTAATAACATCCTACTGGTGACTCGTATGTACTAAAAGCTATGTAAGGTGCTCCGTGTTTGTTGTGTTGCGGCGCAGGAGCTTCTCCTGGCCTTGTGTTTACTTTCTTCATAAATGAAATGACACAAGGGAAACAGTTGGCTAGGTGGTAGAGGAAATGGGCATGCACCCCTAGCCACCCAGGTTTGAGCCCCCTCACTATCGAATTTGGGTGTCTATTTGGTCGGTTTTCTTCTTCTTAATGAAAAAAACGCTTAGCACCTCCTAAGTTGGATCTCTTTTTTCTAATAAATAAAATGACACACAGCTCTCCTATGTTGTTTGAGAAGAAGATATAGCATTGCATATTCAAGATGATTTATAAATTGATCTTAGGGCTTAGGTTATCCAATAGAGATGCGGGAACTTTCAAAAACCGTGCATTCAGAGCTTACTATTATCGCCTAAGTATTATCAAGATCAAGCTTCTCATGCAACAACTCAATTAGCTGTCCACTGTCATATTTCAACACAAATAGACTCAGCCAAAGCTCATTACTATAAAATGCACTCTTGAAATTAGGAGAAATATAAAGAATCAAGACATATATTTACACCAGATAAACTTTGAAGCAGAATATAAGCATGTAAGGACCACTAGCAGATCAACCATTGGTGAGGCAAGAAATGCAAATGCATGTATTAATAAATAATGGATAACTTAACCTCCATATAGGTGGGATAAAGTTTCAGATTCAGCATTAAACAAAGGATAATTTTACCTCCTCGACATCGAGTTTCAGATTCAGCATTCTGATACCAGAACACATCCTGAGAACATGGGATGTGCTGGCCCCAAAGGCATGTCCATTTGCCATTACAATCAGGTGCAAATTCGTGATGTCAGGGAGCATTGTCATGTCATCCATCAAGAGCGAACAGTTCTCTAATCCCTTAGTATACAATTCAAAAAAATAATAATCCCTGATTATTCATAGAAAGTCCAAAAAAAAGGAGGATTGTATTTGCAGTTGCCAATTGGACAGAAACAAAATGTCATGTTTTGCAATCCATTGCTGACATTTGCAGGAAATGGCTGTCATAAGCTAAGAAGCCCATTTAAGATTTATACAAAACCCAGCAGTGTAAGCCAAAAAAAGCTGCATACAAATACATTGGGAGAGAGTGAAGATCTGTTCTCAGCAGTGTTCCAGTGAATTTTTTTATCGACAAGGCAATGGGGGCTGAAAAGGCCACCAAACCAATTTGATTAAATCAAAACGCCAGGAGTGTCAAATTCACGGTGAGCGCTAAGGTTCAATGTTCTCAAGTGTGGTGAAGTGGGAGGGGCCGAGGGGGTATAAGCTACTGAATGAACTAAGCAAAGCAAAACAAGCAAGCATTTTTATGGCTATTTTCAGGTACCAACATCATATAGACAATTATGTATAGTGCAACTGGTCGTGTCGTACAAACAGTCAAAACCAAGCATCCCTTACTTGATTATTAAGGTTGTTCTGATGTCAAAACAAAGCTAATTATTTTTTCCTAAATGCTCCATAAGTCGCACACAAAATATCCCTTAAGTTTAGTTCATTTTATCTGTGTTTGGAAACTGTCTGTGTTTCTTCTTGGATTCGTCAGCGGCATGTCACATAAAGAAAAAATATGGATGTTGGTGTCCAATTCTCAAATCCAAGCCCAGGTAAGTTAAACAGGTACACACTGCGACATTGATAATTCCAAACAAAAGAGTAAGAAAACTCACCTCCAGATAGACCAGTGAGAGAATAAGAGTTTCGATGACCTTGAAATGCTGCAAGAGCCTCAGACAAGAGTGATTGTTTGTAATGCTTTGTTGCCCCCCATATACAATAAAGATGAAGGGGGCAAGACGACCAATACGTTCCATCGTATCAAGACGCATGGAGCTTGGATCATACGAATCCAACCAGTGGAGCAATTCAAGCTGAGGGGCTGAGATGCTGACAACCGGTTGATCATGACCAAAGTAAAAGCTGTGTGAAACTGTGAAACAACAGAGAGCTGGGGCTTCAATGGCGAGCTGCCGCAACCCACGCAGACCCCTGAGATCCACTCGCAGGAGAGACCTGGAATTGATGGTGAGATTGGTCAGCCCATGGGAGTCACTGACGCTGAGCTTCGTCAAGAATGGGCACCGTGGCGAGGAGATGGCGTCCCCGAGCTCACAAGGGCCGTCGAACCGGACGCGTCTCAGGGAGAGCTTGGTGAGCCGGGAGCAGACGCCGGCCGCCGGCACAGAGAGACCGAGGAATCCTAGGTCGAGCGAGACCGCGGTGGCGCTCTCGAAGCAAGGCAGCTCAAAGGATCCTCTTTGCTCACACCCCTCCTCGTCCTCCTTGACATCGACCTTGTCCGTGTCCTCGTCCGCCACCTCGTCGTTTCCCCGCGGAACGAGATTGCGGAATTTCAGGCGGCCGGAGAGGCGGCGGGCGGCGACGGGGAGCCAGGCCGCCACGGAATCAGGGGAGGCGCTCTGGATCTCGACGGAGAGGCGGCAGAGAGCCGATTGATGGGCTTCAAGAGCATCGCGGATGCGGTTGGGCTCACGAGCGTAAGGGAAGCTGAGCTCCGGGAGGAGCGCCCAGACGCGGCGCCAGCGGCGGGAGAGGATGCTGGTCTGACCAGCGGCGGAGGTATCGAGGTGGGCGAGGATGAGGCCTAGAATGTCGTCGGGGAGCGCGCTGAGGCGGTCCTTGCCGGCGTCAGCATCGGAGGAAGGGGGATTTGGGCGCATGGCGGCGATCTCGCCGCCGCACTGCTGCTCCATGGAACGGGGAAGGGGATTTGTTTGGGTTTGGGAAATGGAATATTGCGTTTCTAATATTGCCACCCCGATTTTATTTTATTTTTTCAATTTTACAATTTTACCTCTGTTTTTGAAACTGAAGCGTGACTTTATTTTCACTGAAGTAAAATCGCAATATTTTGTTATAATTTTACTTCAATAAAGTTAAATTTGTTTGGATTCGTATGATTCAATTCTGCTCCGCACAATGGGGAAGGTTTTACCGACTGCTTCTACCACGATTATTTTCACTATAACGCTAAAATTTTTGCCGACACTTTTTATGTCTGGCATAGATGTCTTTTACCAACAATAGAGAATGTCGGCATAGAGAATGGTCTACCACAATGGTGCAGTGCGCCTTATTTATCAGAGCTTGATCTGCGAAAATGATTAATTAGATAACTAGCTGATTGGGTGCAAGTGCAACAAGGTCTTTTCCTTACTCTCCTAAGTGAATCTTTAGAAAAGTAGACGGACCAACTACAGAAATAATAATGTAGTGCTAAATCCAAAATTGGGGGAAAATAATGTACGGGCACTACATTGATATATTGTAACTATAGTATGTATATATATATATATATATATAATATATATATATATATATATATATATATATATCTATACTATATGGAGCGCTGCGCGCTGAATATTATTCAGCGCGCCGGTCGTCTGGTGCCACCAGACCCGGTGGTCTTGCGCGGTCCCGCCCCGGCCGCCCCCCTGCGCTCCCGTCGCGTCACGTGGGCAGCGGTCCCCGCCCCCCGCCGCATCCCTGGCGGACGATCCCCGTGCGGCCCGTCGTGTGGGAACCTGCCTGAATCGTACAGGTTGGATGTCGTTGTAGTATATAAGGCGCGATAGTAGTATATTTGCAAGTCAAAAGTTATATATATAAAAATTCAACCCTACCCCACACACCTCCCCCCCTGACCCTTGCACACGGTTCGGGGTATTATATAGCGGAAGGTTAGGTAGTATACGGGTCTATCCACCGTCCCCACCACACAAACCTCCCCCCCTGACCCTTGCACACGGTTCGGGGGTATTATATAGCTAGAGGTTAGGTAGTATACGGGTATATCCTCCGTCCCCGCATCACACAAACCTCCCCCCCTGACCCTTGCACACGGTTCGGGGTATTATATTGCGGAAGGTTAGGTAGTATACGGGTCTACCCTCCGTCCCCACCACACAAACCTCCCCCCTGACCCTTGCACACGGTTCGGGGGTATTATATAGCTAGAGTTTAGGTAGTATACGGGTCTATCCACCGTCCCCACCACACAAACCTCCCCCCCTGACCCTTGCACACGGTTCGGGGGTATTATCTAGCTAGAGGTTAGGTAGTATACGGGTATATCCTCCGTCCCCGCATCACACAAACCTCCCCCCCTGACCCTTGCACACGGTTCGGCGTATTATATAGCGGAAGGTTAGGTAGTATGCGGGTCTACCCTCCGTCCCCACCACACAAAATTCAACCCTACCCCACACACCTCCCCCCCTGACCCTTGCACACGGTTCGGGGTATTATATAGCGGAAGGTTAGGTAGTATACGGGTCTATCCACCGTCCCCACCACACAAACCTCCCCCCCTGACCCTTGCACACGGTTCGGGGGTATTATATAGCTAGAGGTTAGGTAGTATACGGGTATATCCTCCGTCCCCGCATCACACAAACCTCCCCCCCTGACCCTTGCACACGGTTCGGGGTATTATATAGCGGAAGGTTAGGTAGTATACGGGTCTACCCTCCGTCCCCACCACACAAACCTCCCCCCTGACCCTTGCACACGGTTCGGGGGTATTATATAGCTAGAGTTTAGGTAGTATACGGGTCTATCCACCGTCCCCACCACACAAACCTCCCCCCCTGACCCTTGCACACGGTTCGGGGGTATTATATAGCTAGAGGTTAGGTAGTATACGGGTATATCCTCAGTCCCCGCATCACACAAACCTCCCCCCCTGACCCTTGCACACGGTTCGGGGTATTATATAGCGGAAGGTTAGGTAGTATGCGGGTCTACCCTCCGTCCCCACCACACAAACCTCCCCCCCCTGACCCTTGCACACGGTTCGGGGGTATTATATAGCTAGAGGTTAGGTAGTATACGGGTATATCCTCCGTCCCCGCATCACACAAACCTCCCCCCCTGACCCTTGCACACGGTTCGGGGTATTATATAGCGGAAGGTTAGGTAGTATACGGGTCTACCCTCCGTCCCCACCACACAAACCTCCCCCCCCTGACCCTTGCACACGGTTCGGGGGTATTATAAAGCTACAGGTTAGGTAGTATACGGGTATATCCTCTGTCCCCACCACACAAACCTCCCCCCTGACCCTTGCACACGGTTCGGGGGTATTATATAGCGGAAGGTTAGGTAGTATACGGGTATAGCCTCCGTCCCCGCATCACACAAACCTCCCCCCCTGACCCTTGCACAAGGTTCGGGGTATTATATAGCGGAAGGTTAGGTAGTATACGGGTCTACCCTCCGTCCCCACCACACAAACCTCCCCCCCTGACCCTTGCACACGGTTCGGGAGTATTATATAGAGAGATATTCGGTAGTATACGGATCCGTCCTGTGGCCGCACCACACAAACCTCCCCCTGACCCTTGCACACGGTTCGGCGGTATTATACAGGGGGAGCTTAGGTAGTATACGGATCTGTCCTGTGCCCGCATCACACAAACCTCCCCCCTGACCCTTGCACATGGTTCGGGGGTGTTTATATAGAGAGAGGTTAGGTAGTATATTCGGCCTACCGACCAGTCTGCCACGCGGCGGGGCGCGCAGCGCCCCGCACGGGCCCGCGTGGAGCCCCGCGCTGGACGTATTACATAGCGCAAGGTAAGTTTGTATACGGATTCCTGTGCCCGCACCACACAAACCTCCCCCCCACACAAACCTCCCCCCCCCTGACCCTTGCACACGGTTCGGGGGTATTATATAGCGAGAGTTATGGTAGTATACGGATCTCTCCTCGGTCCCCCCCATACAAACCTCCCCCGACCGTTGCACACGGTTCGGTAGTATTATATTGAGAGAGATTTGGTAGTATACGGATCCGTCCTGTGGCCGGACCACACAAACCTCCCCCCTGACTCTTGCACACGGTTCGGCGGTACTATACATGGAGAGTTTAGGTAGTATACGGATTCTTCCTGTGCCCGCATCACACAAACCTCCCCCCTGACCCTTGCACATGGTTCGGGGGTGTTTATATACAGAGAGGTTAGGTAGTATATTCGGCCTACCGACCAGTCTGCCACGAGGCGGGGCGTGGAGCCCCTCGCGGAACGTATTATCTATCGCAAGGTAAGGTAGTATACTTTTATAATGAAGGACGTGTTCCGCCATCTTATATCTTTTTCCGTTGATGTGTATATCAATCAAACACAGTCGATTTTACATAAACGACCGATTGGTCGTATTAGGTTTACAGTATTATTTTGATAGTACTGAGGTACAATAGGGTCAAGTAGTATATTGCTCTAGAAACAGAATTATAGGACGCTTGGATTTTTTAATTGTTCACGTACTTTTTGAGACGCGGCGTCTGGACTCTGGACAGAACGGTCGTTGGTTCCGGGTACAGCCTTTCTTTAGACCACTCACTGACTTGTGGGCCGGAGTCCCGTCTGTCAGTGTCAAGGACCGCGGGTGCCCGAAGGCTGGGGAACCGCCGTTTCCTTTTTCGGGGGATTAAGACCCCACGACCGGCCTTTTCGCATTTTTGTCGGTACCTTTTCGTCTTCTCCCACTCCCCTCGCTCTCTCCGCTCCTCCTCCGCCGACACCGACTCGCCGAATCCCGCCGGGGTACTGCCTCTCGACTCCGGCTCCCGCCTTGTCTGCTTCGCTGCCTCCCTCGTCGGATGGGTTACTGAGCGACTGTGCCACGCACCATGGCTGAGCCATCCGGCCCCTCGAAGGTCTGTGCCATTTCTTTGGCTTTTTTTCCTTTTTTTCTCATGAATCCCACCTGTTTAATCCTTTATCCGTTCTCTTGGTGTTGATCCGTCGCCGGATCTAGTATTGATGATTGAATCTTTCTTTGGGTTCCAGTTTTTGCTGTTGTTCCCCAGTTCGATGTAATGTTTCACGATTTCTGCTTGCAAGCGTTCCCAGATCTGTTCAGTACACATAAATTTTTCTTCTTTTACAACTCCCCTTCCGACTTTCAATCTTTCCCCCTGATTGTTGAGTCGGCCTAGGGTTTCCTCTATTTATTTCGACTTTCCGTTGTTAGGGTTTGAGGTTTTCCCTTTTCATTTTACTTGTTCTGTCGATTTTGCCTTTTAAGATTGGATCTTTCTTTAGCTGGTTCTAATTTTTTTGAGTTTGATTTCCTTTTTCCTTTCGCTTTTGAGTTTTCTTTCTTCTTATTTTGACTTTCCCTTAGTAGGCTTTAGATCCTGCCTTTTATATTTTCAATTGTTCCTCTGTTTTCCATCAAAGTTCCCTTTTTCCCGTGCTTGTTGGACCAGATGTACCCCTTTTTCATGTTGGTTTTTCTCCTGTAATCATAAAGATCTGATGTATATGATACATGATATCTATAATTGTTGTATATCCGGTTGTTTATATTCTTGTTGTTGACGTAGTATATTAAAATGGCGGTTCTTTATTGTAGATGCTCCGCATCTTGTTTGTATATGGAGTCCTCTTAACCTTGTCAGTCTTTTCTTTGAGATCTTTGGTCTCTTTTGTTAATCCGTGGTCAGATCTACCGGAAGATTGTATTTTTGGTCTTCTTCCATTTCAAGATTGGTCTCTTTTGTTGCATATCGCTGAGATTTTTTTCCATCTTTTTTCCTTTCCGGTTACTAGGGTTTAGGGCAACCTTTTTTTCCCTTTTTAGGTCGATTTCACTGCAAGATATAAAATGTTATACTTTCCTGTTACCAGATCTATCAATTTCTCTATCTCTTTTCCCCCTTGTCTTTTTTCCCTTGCAAGTTTGTTTATTTTCCAATTTTATTAATCTTGCTCAATTATTTTTGGTTTACCTTTTTGTTTCAGATATTAAAGCGGGTCGATCATGTTCCTGAAGGCACACACAAACTCATCTTTGCGAGTAGGGATGAAGCGATGGTGCTTCACGTCGGTAAAGGGCCTCGGGAGGAGACCGACATATCGGATTCTCAACTGGCCAATGTCGTTCAAACCCAGCCTCTTGCCGATGCTTCTCAGAATACCGTGGCTTCTTCAGATACGCGGTCTTTGGCTCCCTCCAATCAGTTAGCCACGAAGGGGAAGGCCTCCAGGAAGCAACTGGCCACGAAGAGGAAGGCGGCTGATTCAGGGCCATCAATGGCGCCGCCTAAGCAACTCGCCACGAAAGACAGGCCGCCGCGGAAGCAACTGGCCACCAAACGGAAGGGCGGTTCTTCTGCTGATGAGCGTCCGGCGAAACGGTCAACCAGATCTTCCCGCGAACGGAGTACATCGCCGTCTGATGAGGTAAGTGGAGTACATGCGCTGGTAGTATTTGCTTGATGTGTAGGTAGTTTTTGTGTTGGTAGTAGTCACCTGCTGAGGATGTAGTTTATGAGCTGGTAGTACTTGATTAGTCATTATGTAGTTAATGTGCCGGTTGAAGTTGATTGCTGATTATGTAGTTAATGTGCTGGTAGTATTTGCTTGCTGATTACGTAGTTTATTAGTTTCCAGTTCTCTCTCTTTTGTATATTATTTGTATGGAAAAGAGAAATGTGATGTTTGTATGTGGAGGATCCATTTTGGTAATACTCGCTGGTTGTACTTGATTGTATCTTATGTAGTATTTAGTTTTCTGTGCAGCCGATAGTGTATTTTTGTGTTGGTTGTTGCAGCACTCCATTGTATTTGTTTGGACTCATTTGCACTGAATTTTTTTGGAAGCCCTAAACTTTGTTGATATTACAGCAAGTGATAATATTTTCTTGTTGCATATGTACTATATTACATTTGAATCGCATGTTGTTTGTCTTGCTAGTTGCTGATTGTTGCTTTCAGAATCAAGTCTGTTTGCATCGAATTTTGAAGAGGGTTTGATATTTCTTTCTGTCTTTGTGACTTTATGCAGGAGGTTGATGAGATTGAGGCAGACGATGATGAAGATTTGGAGGAGGTTGTTGTGAAAACTGGGAAGCCTAACGTGCGTTGCAACCCTGGAGAGGTGGTGGACGTCATCAAGAATCTTTCTCCGGAGCAGAAAGAGTTGATTGCTAAACTTGGCTGGCGGGATGTGCTGAAGATAAGGATTGATGCGCTTGAGAGCCGCGAGTGCATTTACTGGTTGATGGATCGTATCGACCCAGAGGAGATGTCCATCCCTTATGGGCGCGGTGGCAAGATTTACATGAAAGAAGGGGACTTAAATAAGTCATTTGGGATGCCTTATGGTGGTTCTGATCTGAAAGTTTATGATGACAAGATACAGGATGTAGAGTTTGCCAAGATGAGGACTTTCTTCGGACTCACCAAGAAAGCATATGTTTCCTTTGAAATGCTTAAGGGTCACATTAAGAAGGGTGGGCTGGATACTATGACATTGAGATGCTTCTTCATGATTCTGTCAGCCAAACTCTTGTTTTGTCGGCCAAAGTACCATATTGGCAAGGATGATATCTGCTTCTCCTTGGAGCCTGAGTCTCTTGGCAGTAAGAACATCTGCAAAGCTGTTTTCAGATGTCTGAAGGAGAGTATACGTGCCTGGCAGAGTTCTACTGCTCTCAATAAATCTTGTGGAGGATGCGCCATTTTCCTGCTGGTAAGTTTTTTTTACGGCTGTGAAAATTCCTCTAGCATCTGTGCATATTCACTGTGGTCTGACCCATTTGCAATGTGGTATGTGGCTCATTTTCTGAGTTTTTAGTATCTGATTCTGCGTGATATTATTTGGTAATGTTTGTCATAGTATATGATAAGAGTTTTGCTTCATCTGTCTCCATGTATGCTCTGTAGTATCTGACCCATTTGCAATGTAGTATGTGGCCCATTTTCTGTATGCTCTTGAGTGTATTTTCAAAGTATTATCTGACCCATTTGCAATGTAGTATGTGGCCCATTTTCTGAGTTTTTAGTATCTGATTCTGCGTGATATTATTTGGTAATGTTTGTCATAGTATATGATAAGAGTTTTGCTTCATCTGTCTCCATGTATGCTTTGTAGTAGCTGACCCATTTGCAATGTAGTATGTGGCCCATTTTCTGTATGCTCTTGAGTGTATTTTCAAAGTATTATCTGACCCATTTGCAATGTAGTATGTGGCCTATTTTCTGAGTTTTTAGTATCTGATTCTGCGTGATATTATTTGGTAATGTTTGTCATAGTACATGATAAGAGTTATGCTTCATCTGACTCCATGTATGCTCTGGTTGACATAAGTAGATACATTGTAATACCTGGCACAGTTTTGCTTTTGTTATGTTTCCTTGTTGCTTATGACAAGATGATTTACTTATGTCTGTTTATTTCTGTTTTTATAGCTATTCTTTCTGGACAATCTCAATCACCCACTTACTTGCATGGATCCGTTCTCCTATCCTCGTTCTGCATTCTTCACCAAAGATGATGTACGGGCGATTGTCAAGGAGACAAAGATGTACAATGATGATGGCGAGATTTCTTTCTTGCGACTAGAGGTGAAGGATCGAAAATCTACGATTTACTATTTCCGGTTGTTGAAAATAATGTTCGCCAGCCGATTTGGGTTCGCCTAAAGGAGGAGTGTAATGCCCTAGAATTTGCTAAACTGAGGCACATTAGTGTCCCCCCTCAGTGATACGAGTTGAAGCAAGTACATTCATATATTATTGTAAGTCCAATATACTACTTTGATGTCTACCACATACTACCCGTCATGTATCATGTATCATATATAGCGAGCCTTTAGGTTGTATACCCGTCATATAGTGTAATAAGGGGGTATTATATAGCTACAGTTTAGGTGGTATACGTGGTTACCCCCGTCCGCACCACACAAACTTCCACCTGACCCTTGCACACGGTTGGGCAGTATATATAGCGAGAGTTTAGGATGTATACGGGGTTACCCCCCGTCGGTACCACACAAACAGAGTAGTATATATTGCTAGCACGCGTGGATTTATGTCGTTTCTAGTATTATATTGCTAGCACGCGTGGATTTTTGAGATGCGGCGGTTGGAACGGAACGGTTGATGGTCCCGAAAGCAGTTTCTTGGTACAATATACTAGTTTAAACAGTACTATATAATACATTTGTTGCGTTGTCACCTCAATACCACTAAGGCTTCATAGATGTACAATCGACACCTTTTGGTCGATATACAGCTCGAAGGATAACGATATACAATAGAGGAACGTGCCAATGAGAAAGCGAGCACCACATGGCTGAGAGCGGCGCGGGCCCGCCTGGGCGCGGAGCGTTCCACGCGGGGACCGCGGGGTGCGGCGCGGGCCAATGAGAAAGGTGGCTGAGAGATGCGCGGGCCCGCCCGGGGCGCTGCGCGCCCCGCCGCGTGGCAGACTGGTCGGCGCGCCGAATAAGGCGCGAGCGCGCAGCGCGCCGAATAGCGCGGTCGTGTATATATATATATATATATATATATATATGCGCTAATACATAACAGTGGTCACAATTGCACCTCGAAAACCAAAACAAATTCTGTAGTGGCATAGTTGGGCAAATGAACAATATGGTGGCGAAAAGGCCTGTAGCCTATTGGTTACAAGAGTCTCAGTAGCACCTAAGGTCCTAGGTTCGACTCCTTGTGGGAGCGAATTTTCAAGGATTTAACGGCATTTGTGCTTTCAGTGGTAGGCGACGCTCCCGTCGACAGCGAGGCGCTAGTGGTGACACTTCGTCAATCTCTAGAATTTGCCGGCTCAGTCTTCGAAGATGCTCATAAAGGTAGGGTTTGCGTACGTGTGTTTATAGAGGTGAGTGTCATGCGTTATGAGTGTCTGAGTTGTACTATGTTATCTTAAAAAAATGAACAATACGGTGGAGTTAGTTGTCTGCGTTTGTATGCTTCCGGTTCATATCCGTGCGTTGATGATAAAGATGCTACTACTCAACTGTTCCTCACTAGTGTCCTGCTAACTTGCTTGGCGGGATGTCCCAACTACCCTGCCAAGCTAATGCTAGCGCAATATGATATTATCCCCATTATCAAAAATCATTGGTACTCTGCACAAAGGACGCAAGTGGATTGCCGTGCCTGTGTATAGCTAGCTGCCGTGGAAGTAGAAAAATCATTGGTGCTCTGCTCAAAGGACGCAAGTGGATTGCCGCCCAGCTCGTGGTGTGCTGTGTGCCTGTGTATAGTTAGCTGCCGTGGAAGTAGACCAGCAGAGAAGCAAGCAAAAGCAAGCAGGTAGCAAGCAAGCAGCTCATCGATCGCTACTCCGACGGCGTGGACTAGCTACTCCGACGATCGTCGACGACGCCATGACATGGAGCAGCCGGGTGGATCCGGTAACCACCGTTGGCCAGCTCACCAGCGTCCACGCTCTGGGCCTGATCGCCATGATCGTGGAGCGGGTGGGCAAGGTCCGGCGGAACAAGGAGGAGTGCCGCGCGCTGGCCCAGGACGTCGAGAAGGTCAAGAGCCTCCTGGAGAAGGCGCAGCTATCTCCCAACCGGGCGGTCGACGAGGTGGTGGAGAAGCTGGAGGCGACGCTCAGGGACGCGTGCGAGCTCGGTCGCGTCCTGCGAGGCCAGCGGCTACTTCCGCCGCTTCTTCCGCTGCGACAAGGTGGCCGAGCAGTTTGGGCGCGTCAGGCAGAACATCCAGTTCTACATCATGCTGTTCCCGGTGCTCATCCACATCGACACCACCAAGCGCCTCAACAGGATCCACGACATATTGCTCGATCGGGATCGGCTCCAGCCCCTTTCTGAAACTGATCAGGTAGGCCGCTCCCTCCATCTCCATGCATGCATCCAAGAAATTGGAGCGAATTTTCCTCTCTCTCTCTCTCTCTCTCTCTCTCTCTCTCTCTCTCTCTCTTTTTGTGATAGTATACTACTGACATAAGTATGTGTAGTTTACCGAAATTTACTCAATAAATTATATTAGGAGTGATATTTATGTGCAATCGTGTGCTGTGTGCATGCACTTCAACTTTGATTCAGTTATCACTTATCACATAAATATATCAGTAGTTATTATCTAATTTAATTTGTTTTGTTTTCCAAATGCAGTGTGTGCCATCGTCGAGTAGGACGACCGTCCGAGTTCAACGGTCAGCACGATACAACATTCAGTTTTTTTTTTCTTTTTCTTTTGGAGGGCTGGGCTACGATACATTACTCAGTTAATTTTCCTTTGCCAGTTTTTTAACACACCCGACGTGCAATGATGAGCTCAAACAAACAAGTTTTGAAAAGCTGCTTTAAGAACGCTGAAAAGCTAGTTTTTGAGAAAATGAAGTACGTAAAAGCTGGAAAGCTTATCTAGAGATGCTCTCTGGCTTTTGACGTGCATAAAAGCTAAAAAAAACATATGTTATTACAAAAAGGCAGCAACCAAAATCCAAACATCCAGCATTTTTAAAAGCTCAAAGGCTCAAGCCACTAAACAGGGTCTAAGATTAAAGTTAGCTAGGACTAAATTTTAGTTGGCTTTAGTCCATGTCTGTTTAATTCAGACAGTGAAAGGGTTGAAGAGGTATACAACTCTTCCACCGCTTCATAGTTTGAGGACAAAATATAATCAGCGATCATTATGCTTTGAGCGAGAACATTAATTAAGAACCGACGCACTAAATTCAACCATTACTTCTTTTTTAACTTCGTAACTATTGACCTGGCTCATATGCAGTCTGGTTGAACCGGAGAGGCCATGGGCAATCTAGGACGACAAACTCTTATTTTGCAATTAAAAAAATTCACACTCCGTATTTCTATCTGTCTCACTAACAGTGGTCCATGATTCACGAGTTATATACTTCCTAAATTTTTAAATTGTTGCCGTCATTGAATTTTTGAGTTGCATTTGATCATTTATTTTATTTAAAAAATTATTATATTTTTGTTATGATTTGTTTTATCACTAAAATAATTAAAATATAACTTATAAATTTACGTGTTTGCACTAGTATTTTAAATAACAACAGTCAAATGTATATAACTTAAAAACTCAATGGCGATAACAATTTAAGAAGGGAGGGAATGTTTTATCTAAAGTATTCCCTATCTGTTCCCCGAAATTAAATTTTATGGGTCCGGTGTCTCCTGGGCGATTGATTGCCCCGGCCTATTTTGGGTCCGTCATCGCCGTGTCGCGGATGACCACCGTTGAGGCCCGGTGGCTCCTGCAGTGCCCGCGTCACTCCCAATAGGCAATACTGGCTGCCACTGCCAGTCTGCCACCACCACCTGTGCCCTGGACGGGCACCGCCGTGGCCCCGAAGCCACACCACCCTTGCTTCCTCCCGCATGCTGCATTGCGCAGGCACCGCGCGTGGGGCGCCCACCACCTGTTCGACGTTATGCCTAAATGGACTTCGAGTTGTATATAGAGAACTGTAGAAGTGCTACGGTTCCGTGGCAAACCTTAGGATGGGTGGCCCAATAGTGAAAGTTTTCTTTTACAACAAAAATTCGATTTGTAGGCATGAAGTAACTGAAGATTACTCGTTGAAGAGGCGTCGAGCCTTCGTCACTGAGCCTGTTTGGATACGTAAGGAGGATCCCGAAGGTACATTCCTCAAATCTACTTACGGAACTATCTTGACAAATATTTATCTGTTCTGCAATACTCATCAAAATTGACCTCATTATTTATTCAAATATACTTACATCCGCTACTTTCTCCGTTGCATAATTTCTCATTGCCCTTTCTTTTGTTTCTTCACTGCCCTCCAAGTTGTGCACCTAAGTGAATTTGTCGTGCTCCATTTACTTAAAGGTATTCTGGTCACTTTACGCTAAAAGAATGACAAGTATAAACAAAGGAGTACAAATACTGATATTGTGTCGTGTATTGATTTTATGTCGGTTTCTCGGCCTTATTGAGTCCGAAGAAAGATGGGGATTGAATACAGAGAGGGTAGAAGTTACCATCCATCCTGTCTCAGTTGACTGTCATCCAGAAGCTGTAGTTGCCTAGCCAATCGCCTAAGCATCCGGAGTTGCACTAGTTAGTAGGAGAAAATCGAATTAGGAAACAGGAACGTAAAGATCCCGAACTGAAAACTATGCTGGCAATTTTGATAACAAGATAACTCTGCAAAAAGATTTTTGTTGGATCATATTTAAATACTGCACCGTAGCCATAAAATGTGCATTACACGGATTCTTAAACAATATTCTTTGTAGGTAGGAGACTATTTCTCATGTACTTGCAGACATTTTTTTTAGAAATTACTTGCGAACCATTCAAGTTCCTCAGATGGATAGATGTTCAATGCAGGTACTATGAACATAGAGATTACTTGTGCATTCTCCACAAAAGATGATGGCCTATTTGAACCTAACACCGACGAGCTAACTGGTACTTCTTCCATTACTTTTTAGATCTTTTTACTGGTATCTGCGTTTAACAAAATAAGCTAATGAAGTTAAAGACAGAAGGTGTACTACTGTTGAATGTTACAAATTGAATTTGATCCTCTCAAGGTATTGATGGATTATGCACAATTGTTTCAACCTGTTTTATATTTCCTTTCCCCACTTTGAACAGGTGCGGGGCTCTCGTCTTTTGATTTCCCTCAGTTGGTAAACGCTACAGATAACTTCTCACGGGAAAATAAAATCGGCGAGGGTGGTTCCGGCCATGTTTATCGGGTAATATAAATGTTATCAGTTTGATGCAGCAAATAACAACCTTTGAATCAAATTGAAGTGGTCGCAAGAATGGATGGAAGGAGATTATAACTTGAATAATATATTGGTCACAATTTAGTACATTTTAGGGAGAAAGAGAGATATTGGTATGTATACAGTCATCATTATGCTGTACCTGCTTTTGCCAAGGTTAAAGAGGCAATGAGCACCAGCAAGAACATTTCCTTTGTGCAATTTACTCTAAAAGAAGTAGTACGCTTGAAATGTCCGGTCCACCTTACAGTCTGTACACTTTACAGCACCTTTTCAAATTTAAATCAGTAATTGACTGAAAATATCGATAGCTATTCTCAGTTTGATTGATGTATGCTACCTCTTTTAATTTACCAGGGACAATTACAAGAACGTCTGGTTGCTATCAAGAGATGCTTTGAGGAGTCATGTCCAGAGCGTTCATCTGACTTTCAGAATGAGATTAGATTTATCCCCAAGCTTCAGCACAGAAACATTGTAAAGCTTCTGGGATCTTGCACTGAAGGAAAGAAAGGGTCCTGGTTTATGAATTCATGCCAAAGAAAAGCCTCGACAAATTCATATTTGGCATGTTTTTAATCACAAACTTGTTAACATTATATGTTTTTATTTACCTGGTCTGTTGAATTCCCACCTCAATTTTTTCTTGCTAATAATCCTGTTCTGCTGAACATTTTGCAGATGAAACGACAGGGGAATCTCTGAACTGGAACATATTATTTCAGATAATTGAGGGAATAGCTCAGGGGTTGGTGTATCTTCACTTGCACTCCGGGCTAAATATTATCCACAGGGATCTCAAGCCAAGCAATATCCTGCTGGACTCTGAAATGAATCCTAAGATTGCTGACTTTGGAACAGCAAAAGAAGGCCATCTAGACAAGAGTAGAAGGGCAGACGTCGTTGCGGGAACATAGTAAGAACATTAAACGATTTGTTCGAACTTGTAACTCGTAAGCACTCTAATATTTTGACATTTATTGAATCTTTCTTGTACCTATTTCAGTGGTTACATGGCTCCAGAGTATTCAAGCAAAGGTATCTTCTCAGCCAAGTCAGATGTGTTCAGCTTCGGCAGCCTGCTGCTTGAGATCCTAAGTGGAAAACGAAATGGCACATGCTACTCAAGCGGACGCAAGAGGTCCTTGAGTCTGCACGAGTATGTAAGTACAACCTTGAAGAGCTCCGCCAAGCTTCTTACTCCTGAAGAACAGTAACCATATGCAAAAAAAAAATGTTACTGAATTCGTTGATGCAGGCATGGCACCTGATGTTCAAGGACAAGGAGGATGCACCAAAGAAGCTGATCCATCCATCGCTGCGCAGCGAACCGGAGCCTCGGGCGGCGCACATCTGGAGGTGCGTGCACATTGCTCTGCTGTGCGTTCAGAAGGATCCGGCCGACCGGCCCTCCATGAGGGACGTCGTGCTGATGCTCAACTGCGGCGGGGACAGTACGGTGTGCCGGCCTTTGCCGACTCCCGACCGGCCTGCGCGCCGGTATGGCGACGGCAAATGATGCCGAGTTTGGCAGAGCTAATGCGTGATGACGATGACCGCGAGCGGTGCGATAAGACGATGGTGGCTGCACACAAGAGGTAGATGAAGGCACATAGAAATCAGACCGTCACTGGTGTACTCGGCATCAGACATTCAGATTCATCGCAGATTGACTCCGGGTTGTTTCAAGCGCCCGCCGCATTTATCTTTCTAATCTTCAGGTTGTTGTTTCAGTCATGCAGCTCGAAGCTATATCATCCTCAGATCATGATGTTTGAGAGGCATGATTGTACCATGACATGTATTTTTTTTATTTATGTACCATGACATGTATTTAGTCGCACCCGAAACTGCATTTTCAGATTTGATACCGTTCCAGTGTGCAGACAGAAAGTACGGTTAACAGTATTATTTCCTTGCGATCGGATTCTTCCATCCCGTGATGCGTTCCGGGCGCTTGATGCGCATGAAACGTGATGTTTTTCCATATGTCACCATATGGATTTATTCCAATAACAGGCCATTGAATGGCGGCCCACTTGGTGACTTTTTAGCCACTATACTTCTGGGCTGAAATTCAATCATACGCAAGAAACCATAGAGTTTAGGCCATGAATGAAAGGATATTACAGTCTTATCATTGTTAAGATCATGATCATTTGTAACTATGATATCTGCTGATATTATAATTTCCTCTTTAGAAATATATGATGATCATCCATAGGTTTGGTTCAACAGGATTCTCACGTCATTAGAAGCATGGGAACCACCTCTAAAATGACAAATTTTCTTCCAACGTAAGAAACAAGTGGGCAGGTAATTCGAGAGGAAAACGGTCATTCAAAACCTAGCCGTAATGAAAATCCCAAATTCCAGGCTTAAACTTCCCAGTGCATTAATGATTGATCCAGCAACATCTTGAATAGGCAGACAATACTTACATACTTGAACTGGAATCCAAATCAAATATGAAGCCAGAGAACAAACTTCAACTGTTGCTACACAGGCTCCACGTACAGGCTTTCTTTTGTTGCATGCAGAACACTCGAGCCATTGCAATAGATATTTTTTTTAAAACTACAGACATGCAAAATGGATTGAAATAAAAGGGAGCTCAGCCGGACTTTATATGATGCTTATATACCCAGAATGAAACAGCGTCAGCGAATTCCCGTACAGTTTTATTCAGATACACTCAACCACATTTCATGGCCTATGGACTTCAGTCTGTGATTAACAAACAAATAACAAGGAAACAGCAGCCATTGATCCATTATTACTTACGACCCCTGATATGAAACCTAACCCTATATCTACAGGATACTTGCACAAGCAAATTGGCCTTGGTGCTTGCTACTGATTCTGCAGAGATATCCATGGCCACCATGAGCTTACCAACATCTTACGCCTTGGCCTGCATCAGAACGTCAAGGAAAAATTACATGTGTATCATGGGATGCAGTAATTCTATGCAACAAGATTATTAACTCTTCATTATCTTATATTTCCTATTATTTTCTCTTTCCAGCTTTGCATGCAGATATCTCCTGTAGCTGTACTAGTTTAAGGTCAATGATCCTCAAAGAAATCAATCATATCTACTTCTACAGTCGAACATCCTGATTTTTGGTGATATACGGGAACAGAAAGTAAGCAAGCATAAAACAGATTAGCAAATTGATAAAGCTGTCTTTTCTTGCACTTGTGTCATAGGCATTTGTGATCACAGATAGGCTAACCAAAGTTAACAAACACATGAATTTCTACCCTTTCTGTAGCCCGCCACAAAATCAAAAGATTATTTCAGTAGATAATGGCAAGCACAACAACATTGACATCTTAAAGCAGACAAATTACCTGGGAGTAAAGGAATGTGCCAAGAATGGCGATGGCAGCTCCTAGTGCATTGACAGGGCGGACAGGTGTGTGGAAGATAATGATTGATGAAACTATCACTGATATGCGCTTCATTGTGTTGCCAATGCTAAATGTCAATGGAGAAATCTGATCGAGAGACATGTAGGACACCTGGTTATACAAGTGGTAGAATACGCTCTGAGCAGCAACCCACCTATAAAATTCAATAGTAACACATCAGAATAACGTCAACGTAACTAGTCATGATACAAGCTCAAATTGTAAATGCTGAAATTCATTCAGAATAATATATCAGTCATTGTCAAGTATGGTATTGAAGTTAACATAATATGCCCAATAAAAAAAGAGCAAGAGAAAATGTTTGATAAGTAGTTCTCTTTTAGAACAGCATGAATGTGAATGCCATTTCATGATGTCCCATGCAAATTGGAACAATCTATCACGTGAAAACAATGGACGGAAAAAAAACACAAAATATTTACCAGATAACATTGGGGCCAACTTCGGCAAGAGCCTTTTGCCAACCAGCAGCCCACATTTGAGGACCCTCCATGGCAATAGCAAATGGAGTGAGTATGACCAGGGACATTATCGACAGGCAAGCATAGTAATTCATGCCACTGACGGACTTCCCCTTCATGCCCCTCTTCGAGAAGATGTTGCGGAAAACAAATGCAAGATTGGAAATCATGGCACCCATAAATCCTGGTAAAAGGACAAATGGTGAATATTGGCATAAAGAAAACAAATATTAAAAAAGAACAGAGTCTTCCTTAACCTGAGAAAGACTGTTGAAAAGAAAAACTGCAACTCACATGACACCTATTTTGTCTTATTGTTAAGCTCAAGTTTAGGCATTAACTTAGGAAGAAATAGGAGAAAATGGACATTGGCATGCACCTTCGGATTGAAAGGAGGATAATAACATACATCTTTGCAAGTTTTCCCAATCTGATTTCTCAAACTAAACAAGCTTGCATATTCTACCTTTTACTCACTTTTTGACTTTATCAGTTTCCGTAAGTCAATGTAAAGAGAATAGTTCATGAAAAGCACACACATAAAGATAGGTGCTATAGCAAAAGAGTAATTCAACTCATCAAACTGACAACCTTATTTATCATGAGACTTACACTAATCTTTTTTCTCTAAAGCACCATGACACTAATAATTCAGACATATGAATATAGCGATTACTGAGCGAGCTATGGAAATAGAATGTCGAAGAATCCAGTTATACTTACCAACCATATTAAAGTTCAGCTCCGTGACAGCAGCTAGAGCACAGCCACCAATGATTGGGAGAAGGGAAAGATAGACAGGTACTGGGAACGTCTCTCCAAGGATGAACCTCGACACCAAAACACTGAATGCAGGTTCGGCACTTTTAATGATGTGTGTGAATGACACTGCCACCTTCGACATGCTCACTGTCGCAGCAACATGCCCAATTGTGTGCGCAACAGCAACCTTCATCCATTAGATTACTAAATTCAGTTACTCTAATCCAAAATGACACGGTTAAAAGTAATGAGTGACAAAAGAAAATATAACTCACCGGGAAAAGCACTTTCCAGAAATCTAGGTCAGTCTTGGGGGCTTCAACAAGCCGGGTGGCCCATGAGAAAAGCATCATCGCAGAGCCGCAAGCAAGGGATAGCGTAGAGGTGAGCCAGGGGTACGGGAAAGCATTGAGAACCTTCTTGTTGTAAATGTTAAAGATCACATTAAGCGCCCACCAGGTCGCGAAATAGATGGAGATCTTTAACCTCTGAGCACCTTCCGAGGGAACCGGCACCACCTCAGCCTTGGACTCCTTGTCATCAGCTGCTGAAGCTGCACAACAGAACTCAAGAGGTTGCCTCTGAGGCTTGAGCTCAGCAGTGCGTGGACCATCTAGTGGTGCAAGGTAGAGTGGTCTGAGGGAGGAGACCACATATTTGGAGGGCTTGATAGTGGAGACGAATGGAACCGAAGCAGATTTTGAGCGTAGGTTGGAGCCAGCGAAGGCCACAGGGGCAGGAGAGAGCCTCACAGAAGGTATCATGGCTTCTGCAGATCAACCAAGAAGTTTTTTAGATGGCAGTGGACGAAGTACAATGTAGAAAGTGACACAATTGGACTTTCCCTCCAGCCTCAAGGGTTGCACAAAACAAATTCTGCTTGGCGTTCTTCTGAATAAAACCTTTTTATGAGGTGCTTCAAATTAGTGAGTCAGCGCTATACAGAAAGTGACATGTAAATTTTTCATCTAATAAGGGCCGCTCTAAAGATTTCTTGTTATTTATTATTTGGTCAAAGGTGTCCCTTGATGCAACTATAAGAACGAAATCAACTATGCATAAACCTCTGCTCAGCAATTCATAGACACAGCACTAAGAGAGCAAAACAGAACGCAATTCCTACACGCCAAAGCCATCACCATCCGAAACATCAGAATCCCCAAACGCTAAAATCTAAAATTCAGGGTGAGACCACAACGCAACGAATACACTTGTTTTCGTGCGGTAATCCGCACGTAAGGGCGTCACTTGCCCCCTTGCGTAAAAGGCTCCAACACCCGTGATCTACTCAGGCAGATTTCACATGCAAAGGGTCGCTGTACCCAAAAAACGGGCCAAAAAGGAACAGGACGGCGGCGCCGTAGGCTGTTACAGCGGCCAGGCCGGCACCGGCAGGTGGTGGCCGCCGGAGGGAAAGGTCACGGCAGCGGTTGCCGGCGGCGGCCCGCTGCTCCCCGGGTGTAAGATCAACTACAGTCTATGCAGAAAAGTAATACCAAAAGAAGAAAAAAAAACTTTAAAGGATCAAAAGAACGGATCTTTACCTTTCCTCCCACCAACCAGCCACGACCAGTTCCCCGGATCAAACCAGAGACGGCAGGATCAATCCGCCAGGCCGGCTCAAGAACCAAATCACCGCAGTACACGACGGCGGATAAATAAAGGCCCTTTCGCGGCGGATTCAAGGAGGCGGGCGGCCTCGGACAGATAAGCGGAGTGCCGGGATCGCACGCCGCGGCCCCTCGGAACCTGAGATAGGAATTCGGAGATCACAAGGAAGAGAAGAGGGAGAGGAGGACCGGACGGAGGCGGAGTGGTTCGGCTGCTCCTCCGGCCACGACTGTATAAAGGGGAAGGTGGCGGCTCACGGCTGGTAGGTGCTGGTGCGTTTCTTTGTTTATTTTTCTTAGTCCCTGATGGGTTAGGTTAGTAAGGTTGTTAAGTGCGGGGGCTTTTATGTAAATGTCTTTTCTAGGGAGACCAGCCGGAGTGACCACAGATTTTTGGTTGCACATGGGTTCGGTTTGGGGTTTTTCGTGTGGAACAGTGTGGGTGGTGGGTCACGCGGTCCATGTGGAACTCGTTTTTGTAAATTTCATGATTTGCATGATTATTAGAAGCTTACTTAGAGCCTGTTCGGAGGCTCTTTTTTTAGATGAGAGAGAATTTTTTTTTTACCGTTTAGGAGTACTAAACAAAGTCTAATTACAAAACCCATGTCACGACCCCCTCTAATTCGCGAGACGAATCTAATGAGCCTAATTAATCTATGTTTTGGAACAGTGATGCTACAGTAACCATCTTCTAATCGTCGCATAATTACCCTCGTTGGATTCGTCTCGCGAATTAGACCAGGGTTCTGCAGTTAGTTTTTGTAATTAGACTTTGTTCAGTACTCCTAACGGTAAAAAAATTTCTCTCTCATCTAAAAAAAGAGCCTCCGAACAGGCTCTTAGATTTTGGTGTGGGTCAGAACAGTATGTTATTAAGAGGGTGTGCCCTATATCATGTACCCTTTTTTGTGTGTCTACGGTCTAGATCATATATCCATTTCATCAGCTATTTTCATGATCATCAATGTGTGAATTCCTAATATAAACATTCTTTTTGAGTTCCTAATATATACATTCTTTCTGCCAATCCTTTTAAGCTAGTATTAGAGGTATATAAGTTTGCTCAAAGCAGATTTCCACATATTAACTTTGATGCCTTCATTCCATCATATAAAATGAATTGTAAATGTCCTGCTAACTTTTCATCTAAGACTTTGATATTTTCACATCCAATATATTAAAATTTCAAAAATTAAGTTGGAGATATTATAAGTATTTCCTGTATGACAAACTTAGCAGCATTAACCACATCTTTCTACATATTGTATACATTATGACTCATAACTTTGTTTTATCTAGACTAAAAAGAAAAGACGAAGTGCAATAATACAGATTCCATGTGCACTACAGAACTTCTTTGTACTACCCCTTAACATGAGCATCTTTTGTTTTCATTCGCTTGTGCACTATTAAGTGTTATTTCTACCAAGAGCATCTTTAGCATACAAATATCAAGATCTAGTAGCCCCATGAAAAATTACGAATAATTAAAAAATACAATCCGTACTTGCTTTTATAAAAATTACTCTCTTAAAATTAAAAATAATAATAATAAAGAAAGAATCCATTCACGTGAAACAATAGTTCTGAGTTCTGACTTCACTATCAGCTTCTCTGTTTCTTCGTATGCAAGCAATTACTAGCATCTCTGAGGTTGAGCTTACAAAGCCAATGACCACAGAAGAGGTTTTGGTGCGAGCATATTCCCAAAGCCAATGTCCTGCTAACTTTTCATCTAAGACTTTGATATTTTTCATATTGAAATATGAGTGTATTTCAAAATTTAAGTTTGAACTACTGTATTCCTCCATTTTTTTTTTTTTTTTTTTTGCGAAAGGAGGGGATTATATTAAACTTTTAAACAGTACACCCACAACCTTTTACAGATAAGCCCCTGGGCACTTTTACAGGAAGGTCCTCAAAGAAAAGGAAATTACAACAAAGTCCCTCGTCTTGTTGAACCCTCCCGAAACATCTCGTCACCACCGGAATCCGCCGCCGGCGCCGTCCAGCCTCCTCCGTCCCGCAAGATGGCGACCACAACCCATTGTTGACGAAGCCGATTAGATAGACACGACGAGAGCACCAAGCCGGCCATCGCGAACATCTCGAAAGAAGGAGGGAAATCCGAACAGCGACCAACCAAGATCCAGCAGCAACGAGCAAGAATCCGGAGAAATCGACGCCCAAGGAAGACGCCGACCACCCGGAACAGACATCCACCATCGCCGACTCCGCCGGCGAGAGGATACAAAAGCCCATCCCCACTTCCGCAAAAGAAAGGAAGGCAACAAAACTCCACAAGACCTTACCGAAGATGTCGTCGCCACCGCTGACAACTCCACCGCCGGATCGACCAAGGGAGACAAGAGATCCACCCGTCATCACCGAAGCAACGCCGGGAGACCAAACCCTAACGAGCTAACCCTAGACTACTACTAACCTAGTAGCTAGACAGGACCGGACGGCAGCTCCGCCGATCTCTCAGCCCGCCGGAGCCCTGAGGCCGCCGGAGGAAGGAGAGATCGGACGGGAGCCACCGCCGGAAAGTGCTCGCCCTTTTCGCCTCCTCTCTCCTGTAGCAAGGGGAAAGGAAGGGAAGAGTCGAGCCTTTTTAGTACTCATTACATTTCAATGCCTTTGTAATTAAATTATGACCGATCATTTGCCTACCTTTGTTTATCCGAACTAAAAAAAGGAACTGCAATAATACAGATTCCATGTGCACTACAGAAGCTTCTTTGTCCTACCCTTATCATGACCATCCTTCGCATGCAAATATCAGGTTCCAGCAGCCTGATGAAATTATTACAAATACATATAATAAAGAAGTACAATCCGTACTTGCTTGTATTAAAAACCAATCCTTTCTCTTTAAAAATTACTCCCTCCGTTTTAAAATATAAGCAGTTGTTGACTTTCAGGCATCGCGTTTGACCACTCGTCTTATTCAAAAAATTTATAAAAATATTATTTATTTTGTTATGATTTGTCTTATTAGTAGATATACTTTAAGCATGACTTATTTATTTTATATTTTCATAAAATTTTTTGAATAAGACGAACGCTCCAACACGAAGTCTGAAAGTTAAAACTGCTTATATTTTGAAACTGAGAGAGTATAATGAAAAAGAAAGAATCCATTCACGTGAACAAATAGTTCAGTCTTCACAATCAACTCTACTGTTTCTTCGTATGCAAGCATTACCGGCATCTCCGAGGTTGAGCGTGCAAATCCGATGACCCAGAGAAAGGTTTGGTGCGAGCATATTCCCAAAGCGTCCCCAATTTTCGGGGAGCCAGTGAGCCCTCAAACGCACCGGAATGGCACGCTTTGGGGGCCTCCGTGGAAATTTGTGACCCCTGGGCATCCTCACCGTGGCGGCTCTCGGCTAATTCAAGAGGTCAACACCTCAACGTCCGTGCATAGTGACACGACGACATCACATGCAGTTGCTGTTTTGTTAGCATACTTCACCAAATCGTCCTTTTGCTCTTGCTTACTGCTACTACTCTGTCAAAGTTAATTAGGATAACCTTATGTTCATCATGATTGTGTCCATTGCATCTGTACGGATATCCACAAGATTTCA